>JAJLWC010000013.1:0-180639 GCA_030674195.1 Starmerella stellata | reverse complement strand
CCACTGGATACTCAAGTATAAATAGGATGGTGAAACAACCTAAATAATCAATTGGAATAATATACATTTGGACTTACATCCCGTTTCAGTCTAAGTATAGCTTGAATGATCTTACCCTACACCCTAGGCTAATCTCATCGCACACTATTACTAAGAATCACACTCTGTATACAAGATACTGCTGCAGAGGTTCAACACTGCATGTTCATTACATAATCTATCTGATAATAGGTTATAAGTCTATTGTCCCCCTTATACTTGCCGACTCCCCAGATTTAATCTGATCCATGCACCGCACTTACTCCCTCCGCACAGCCCGCAATCCCACGGCATCGGACTTGCAGTCCCCCCCGCCTCCCCTCTCGTCGACTAAAACTAACCGTTTTTTCGGCCGGGGCTCTATTTCGCACTCTTTCCGCCGCACCACCGCCGGTTCCTTCGGTCCTGAGCTTGCGCGCCGCCTTGCTGTTCTAGTCAAGATGGAGAAGAACGTTATGCGTTCCATCGAACTTGTCGCCAACGAGCGCAAGGAGGTTGCCAAGCAGCTCTCCTTCTGGGGTGAGGGCAGCGACGACGATGATGTCAGTGACGTCACCGACAAGCTCGGCGTGCTTCTTCACGAGATTGGCTACCTTGAGGACAGCTTCATCGACAAATACGACATGTACCGTGTGACCTTGAAGTCCATCCGTAACATCGAGGCCAGCGTCCAGCCCTCGCGTGACCGCAAGCAAAAAATCACCGACCAGATTGCTCACCTCAAGTACAAGGAGCCCAACTCCCCCAAGATCATTGTTCTCGAGCAGGAGCTTGTCCGTGCTGAGGCCGAGTCTCTTGTCGCTGAGGCCCAGCTTTCTAACATCACCCGCGAGAAGTTGAAGGCTGCCTTCAACTACCAGTTCGACAGTCTCCACGAGCACTGCGAGAAGGTCGCTCTCATTGCCGGCTACGGTAAGGCCCTTCTCGAGCTTCTCGACGATACTCCCGTCACCCCCGGTGAGGTTCGTCCTGCTTACGACGGTTACGACGCCAGCGAGCAGATTCTCCACGATTGCGAGGTCTCTCTCAGAGACTGGACTCTCGACCAGGCCACTGTTAAGCCTACTCTCTCTATTCGCCGCACTGATACTGGTGGCTACATTGATGAGGAGGGCCACGAGTGGGATGCCAGCAAAGAGTCTGACACCCATGCCGACGACAAGGAGATCACTACTGCTTAAACGACCTAGAATCACGGCCAATTTATTTGTATATTGTGTAGTGTAATTATTCAATAAATTCTTTGATACATGACATCTTTAGATCCGCTAGATTATCCAATTTTTTTTACACAAACTCAAAAACGAGCCTCAAAACAAAATGCATCACAACAACATGCACCAGATAAAAACTGAGACAGCGCCAGAAAATCAGCGCGATTTCCTGTAAACAGCTTTTCAAAAATCGACACTCTCTTGGCTGTGGCGCTCGTTTCCAACATCCTTGCTGGTTCAGTTCTTTTTTTAGACTCTGGCATGACTGTGTATATCCAAATGCAGACAGCAAGCTGCGACAAGCGCAGATAGGCACAGGTTCCGGTGAGGTTGCTATGCGTCAAATGGGCAGAGTAAAAAGCAACGACGCAGGGGTCTGCAGATGCAAGCAATTACGCATATAACTAAGGTGTGAATAACAGAGTGGGGCATTGCACGCGATATTGTGCACGATATTGCGCACCACATTCACGCATTGCGCATTTAGCGTCACGCATTTAGCGTCACGCATTTAGCTCCACGCATGTAACAAGTAAGCATTCATTCCAGCCCTAGATCTCGGTGGCCACGCCATTAAACTGGGCAATTATATACAAGTAGTAACTAAGTAGTAACCAAGTAGTAACTAATTAATGAATACGAACTGCCAGCACAGAGTGTGGTAGCTTCAATTAAGGCTGAAACGTTGTTTTGTTGATAACCGTCGACCGCCTATTTGTGGCATAGACGCGATACGGTTACTAAATCTCCATGGACTCTTTCGACACCGAGCTTGAACTGGCTGTGAAAGAGCTCGATGCTGTTCCGCGGCGGCTGAGCGAGGCCAACGTGAAACGGTTAGGAACAGTCAACCACTTCGAGACCTTCGAAGACGAGCTGCACGGCGAGATGAGCGAGCTAGCGACCGGCGGCAACCGGCTGAGTTTATCTGGCTCGATCATCGTTCTGGACCTCGATTTCAAGTCGCAGAGCTGTATTTCTAACGTCCAGCTCTCGCTGAGCCAGGAAACGAAACTGACTGAACGCTCGGCGTTCTCTAAAGCCAACAACGCCGAGTCGCGTATCCTCGACAGTTTGCGCGAGCCGCGGCTGGATAGGTTCGCGAATTTGCTGGCGTTTTTAAGCAGATGCGACCGGCTTTCCACTAAAGACGTCAACTGTTTCCACGCGCTCGATGTCGTGGCGGAAGCCGTACAACTCCACGTGTCTAAAACCGGAACGCAAGCGTTCGGAGAGCTGGTTTTGAACCCACCAGACAGGCTGGGATTAGGACTTAATTACTATAAAGATATGTGGGGTATGATCGACACTGTTGCCGGCTCGCGCGACCGGTTTTTGCTTAAAAATTTCAACGATATATCCGGCTGGCTCGATCCCGATACCGGGGCATGGAAAGAGGTCGACAGCAGCGCAACCAATGGCGCAACCAATGGCGCAACCAATGGCGCAACTAATAATGGAATGAACGATGGGATAAACGACGGAATCAGCAGTCCAAGCATGGAAATTGCGCGCTCGGAATTGGCGCTTTCTTTAGACCCTGAAGTTCTGCTCCCATTAGCTCAGGCTCGGGAATTACATGCCGTTATCTCCGACACGAAACCGCGTCTTGATGCAAGAACGATTTCTGCTTCGTTCAAAGTAGACAGGCACCCCAGATTCTCTAGTTCGCAGCTGCAGTCCGACGAGTTCACAGTGGTTTATGGCAACATGCTGCCGTACAAACTGGTCTCGGTGTCGCAGGTCCCATTAGGCCACCCTAAAGATATTCCTGCAATCTTTAGCAGCATTAAGAAGTTCACGCGTGTTTCCAGCCTGCTTCTAAGCGTTTTAAAGGGCCCGGCATGCACTGAGGAAGAGCCGGCCGATATAAGCGTTTCTGACGCGCTGGCATTGGCCGACCACAGCGTTTCTAGAGCCAGGGTCCCGCTAGCGTTGTCGGTTTACTTGAACCAGGAATCAGACGAAATAGTTGTTGACGTCAAGCATGTTCTTAGCGAGCGCCGATTACAGGTCCTCGTTGGCGATAACGTCAAAACCGTCGCATCGCCTGACCCTGCCGAGCACAGCAAACAGGATATCCAGACGCTGGTTGAGGGCGGCCGCCTTGATCTCGCAGTGTCGTATTTCCTGTCTACACACGGCGCCCTGCGTCGAGCAAGCTCTATTGTTACCGACCCCAGAGACGCGATTATGACCTACTAAATACACATACACCATACTACCTACTACCTACTACAACTACTACGCGAAACTACGCGAAACTACGCGAAACTACGCTGGACCTACCACGCTACACCGTAATACACTAGAGCTACTAGAGCTACCCAACACGACCTTACACGACCACAAATCCACACATATCCACACATATCCACACCCTAAACGCCGAACACGATCACCCACGTTTTTACTCACACGTTTTTAACACAGATTGCTGGCTATATTCTGTATCATATTATATTGCTTCAATTCAGGGGACTCAATTACACATAAATCGTGCTTTTAAAATAAAATAAAGCTATCGTACTCACTTAGCGGCGTTGCCGTTATTTGTGGCGTTATTTAAAACGTTATATCCGGAGTTCAAATACTATAAGTAGGACCGTCAATAGCGGACCCAGTTTGTGGATCGACCTGTTTAATTTTGGGATACGTGTAACGTGTGTTTATGTACGCGTGTACTTAATTTGTACTTACTACTAACGAGCTGAAGCGGGCGCAGGTTGCGAAATTGCCTACTGACTAAGCAAAAGAGATTCCTGCCAGTGCGGCAAGACCATGACGTTTGTGTCAATCATGGATACGTTACGGGGCCAGGCTCCGTCGGTACCGATCAAACCGGCGAGGTCAGTGTCCCCTGCTACTCCGAAGACTCCCACTCCTCCCCCGAAGGCGCAACCGGCAGCCAGAGCACCACCGCGGGCACCAGCTGCTAAACCTGTTCAGCAGCCGCGCAAACCCGCGCAAGAGCCAGCAAAGCCAGCCAAACCCGCGCGTTCGGTTCCAACGAAACCGAAACCGGTCGCGGCTCCTAAGCCTAGACCGAGGCAAACGCCCTCGCCCGAACCGACCTCCTCCTCGTCTGCGCCGCGGAAGAAGCTGTCATTCAAGGATGTAATGAAGCAAGGGCGCAGTGTAGACAAGTCTAAACTCGAAGTCACGATCCGCACTCGCAAACCGCCGTCTCAATCCACATCGAAACGGTTACATAATAAGCGAGATCCCCAGCGCGGCGCTGACGGTTCAATTGAGGCGGAAGGACACCATACCGCGAAAGAAGGCAGGCACCGGGACCTGGACCTTGGAAAGGAACAGGCAATAGGGTCGCGCCACAATTCCGCCTCGCGTGGTTCGGAAAGGCACCACCAATCGTCTACATCATCATCGACATCAGCTTCGGCGCCGGCGCCAGCATTGTCAGCAACTACATCCACTAAATCTAAATTACATAAATCAGCAGCCGCGCCAGCCCCTGCCGCACGCCCGTCAGCGGAATTGCTTAAAAAGTTAGAGTCCCGTAAACGCGGCTCGAATCCTCGCAGCCGGTCTGGGCACGGGTACGATTCGGAAGAGGACGACCTGTCGGACTTTGTAGAGGAAGACGAGGACGAGATCGATCCATACGGCGGGATTGGTCAGCGCCGGTACCGAGAGGATTTCAGCGATTCCGATATGGACGCTACTGGCGGCGACGTGTTTGAAGAAGAGCAGCGCAGCATGGCCCGAGCTAGAAGAGAAGACCGGGAAGAAGAGATGCGGCTTGAAGAGCTGGCGAAGCGGAAACGGCAGCGCCGCGGATGATCTAAATACGTTACAAAAAAAATTATTGCTTTTAATGGTTGTTGTTGATTTTTTTTTTTCTTTTTCTGATTCTGATTCTGATTCTTTTACGGTTTGTGGCTTCGATTGTCTTAATTGTGGACTAGACTCGTCTAATTTCTAATTCAGAGATGGATTGGAATGACGTCATTAGAAGCGAAGTGGGTATTGCAGATAGGGCAATTGCGCATTCTAGCTGCCAGACGCGACTGGACGCACTCGTCGCACATGGCATGCCCACATGTCGTGACTGCACGGTTCTTCCAATTCTTTTGGCAGACTGGGCACATAGCTATAGACCTTAAAGACTCCAGCTGTTCTCTCACCTCCTCCGGGGTTCCACGCCCCGAGACGGTTTTCACTGCCTGGAATTGGCTTTCTACACGCGCACACTGCTGCTCGGCCTGCCTCTTCTCGTTCTCAGTCTTTAACTTCTCTTCCTCTAAACTGAACAGCTTTCTTTGTAACCCGGACTGTGAGTCACGTGATTGCTTGATATGCAGTTCGGCGGTTTGTAACCTGTCCTGCAGCATCTCGATTTCCTTAACGCGTTGCCTGATAGTAACGTCTTTGGAAACAATTTCTTTTTGCTGCTGGCTCGCTTGAGCCACGAGTTTCTGCTCGAGCTGGCGTTTCTCTGTCAGTAGCTCTGTCGAGGTTGCTAGCGCGCGTTTCGTGTTACTTAGCTCGCCAGAAACAGCGTCTTTCGCGCGCATGGCTTCAAGGTATTTATGGTCCGAGCGCACTTTGGCGGTGTTCAAAACGCCCATTTTCTGCTCGCTCTCTTTAGCCGATTTTAATGCTTCACGCGCCTTTTCCTTGGCCTGCCGGAACCCCTTTTCCAGCCCGTTGATCTCGCCCTCTAAAGCGGATTTTTGTCTCGCTAAACTCTCGCATTTTTGCTTGAGTTCTTCTAGTCCTAAAGTGTTGGTATCTGCAGCGTCAAAAGACGTGTTGGCGTTAACCATTTCCCGTTCCAGAGTCTGTTTGCTGTTCAATTCGAAATCTAGGCTCTGTTGGATCCGTTTAGCCTCGTTTTTCTGTGCGGCGTTCTCGGCTTTTTGAACGGCGATCTCGTCAGCCAGTTCGTCGCGTTCTTTGCGCAGCCGTTTAGCATCGGAGTCTGCTGCAGCAAGCCGTTTCTCTATTTGCTGCACCTGTTTCTCGACTTGGGCTCGCGTTTTTGCTTCGGTTTCAGTCTGCGAGCTCTTCAGTTTATCGAGCTCGGAATGCAGGTTTGTGATGCACTCGGCAAGTTTATGTTTCAGGCTGTCGAACTCGGCTATTTTAGCGTCCTGCAGTTTCTTAGTGGCCAGAGAAGCTGCAAGGTCCTGTTCTACCACTGCAATGCTCTGCTTCAGCTTCGATTTCTCTGCGTCTGAAGATATAAGCTGCTCCTTCAGTTTCTGGATCTCGCCTTGAAGCCCGGCGGCCAGTTCCTCGGTTTCCGCTAGCAGTTTGTCTTTATCGCCGTCCGAACTCGAATTCGCGGGCTTGGACGACTTGCTGCCTTCATTATTACTGTCTGAACCGGTTTGGTCGTCGTTTGCGGTTTTTGAATCAGCATTTTTGCTCTCGTTTGCGTCATTATCGCCTGAAGACGAGGTCCGGTAGACTCGTTGCACTGCAGGCATGGTTTCCCGGTCGGCTTTTGTGCTAGCATCGATATATTTCTGTGTGAGCTGCTCTAGCTCCTGTTTAACTGCTTCGTCGCCTTTGTCCAGTGCTTCAAGCTGCGATTTCAGCTCGTCGCGCTCGCGTTTGTACGCGGTCAGCTGCACGAACAGCGCCTCGCGTTGGAACTCCTCGACATCGTCTAAAGTAAGCGGCCCGTCGCTGGACAACGCCTGCCGTTTCTGTTCGGGCTCGCTTTCGGAGTTCAGCCGTTTTTTCGTCTCCATCTGGAGTGTTAGTGACTAAGCATCAAACCCCTCTGCAGATGCCATTTACACTCAAGCTAGTATAATTGCTATAAACCAGGATTCGCTGGTGAACAGCTCCTGTTAAATGCAGTATTGTTTTCTCTTGATTTGTCTTATTTTGGTTTTCAATACCGCTTTTCTTCTTTCATAACACACCCTGTAGTACTACTGCAGTGTACCTTTGTTTTAGCACTATAGTTAACCCTGGTTCATCTACGCGTCTAAACGCGTAGTTACGTCAGAGCCACTAAACCACAACTGCACTGACGCATTCGGTCCACAATACGGCAATGCGTTCAGTGCGTTCAGTGCGTTCAGTGCGGTCAATATGTATATCCCAATACTAGCTGCCACTAATTCAGTATTACGTACGCCTAGGCCTAAATAGAGTTGTGCCATCAAATGCAGTGAAAAATGCATTAAAATACAGCTAGATGCAGCATGCACACAAACCGCTTGGAAGAAAGGCTGAGTATATACGCGCTAGGTTCGTAGGAAAGGTTTTCTATGGGGTTATGAGGGGGTGTAAGGTGTGTGCTCCTGCACACTTCTAAGTCTACTCTATCGGGCAAGCTCGTTACAGTTTCGGGTTGCCAGGACCACGCCAGACGTTCCGGCGCGTCCATATGTTCGACCACTTGTACTGCTTCACGGCAAGACTCAGACCGAACAAAGTGCCGACAATCACAAGAGCCTTGAGACCCATCCGTTTGCGATCGTCGTGCTCGGGCGAGGCAGACCAGTTAAGGAACGTCGTCACATCTTTAGCCATCTGCGAGGTCGTGGCGGGAGTGCCATCCTCGTACTCTACAAGATCGTCGTAAAGCACACGTGCCATAGAGATGCCACCGCCGGGGAAGTACGGGTTGTAGTGCATGCCGTCTGCAAGCTGGACGCCGGCAGGAGCCTCCTCGGGGTACCCAGTAAGAAGCGAGAAAACGTAGTTCACACCATTGTGTCTGGCCTTAGTCATCAAACTGAGATCAGGAGGAAGGGCACCTTGGTTACTGGCGCGAGCAGCCTGCTCATTGGGGTAGGGATCGGGCATCTTGTCGAGAAGCTTACCAGTGCGCATACGGGCATTTCCCTCGTCATCGGGCTCGTCGGGGTACTCGTACTCCGCGGCCATGGCGCGGGCCTCGCTCGACGTGTGACTGACACCGACAAGATCGAGCCACTTCACGAAGTTCAGCGAGTGGCACGTTGAGCACACCTCGCGGTATACTTGGTACCCGCGGCGAATGCTCGCATGGTCGAAGGTCTGCGTGAGACCGTTTTGAGTCCAGGGGTAATCGGGCGCGTGGAGACCGTGCTCGGCCTGGGTGACTGCATGTGCCTTAGGAAGCAGAAGGTACGCCGCCGTTCCGACGGTACCGAACGCTGCGCACGTCCCTAATACAGGTTTAATAGCCGCTTTATACATGGCGGTCTAGTTGGTTTCTGCCGTAATGATTACAAAAAACTGTGTATATATTATGATGAACTCGAAATCAGTTATTGGTCAGTTGCTGATCACGTGGTTTGCGTTTTGCGGAGAGAGGGTAGCGACAACACTATAGGCCAACCACAGCAATTGTGAAACGGTGCGTTTGTTGGCATGTATGTAAGTAGCGTGCATATTCGACCTGGTGTGGGTGCAGGATTTTAGGGTGCAGCGGGCGTCGGGATCTATAATCACGGGGTGAAATAGGACTGAATCATACGAAATGGTGTATGTTTTAGTATAAAAACTAGTTTCGTTAAATAGTATGGAACGTACCTAGTCGTAACCTGTTTTAAACCAGTCGTAATGCCGTTGTAATGCCGTGTGGTGCCTGGATGTTGATAGACTTCGCATTAGGTTTATACGGTTTTTTCTGCCTCCTTTATGTTTATAAATTTAATATTTCATACCCGGACTACTGCTCGATATTAAACTATTCGCTTTTCCTTCTTTGTGCTTTGTTTAGTGTTATTGGCATCATATGTTAGTGTCAGGGTCGTTGGCATGGTATACAATTAATTCAGATCAATTCAATTCAAAGCATCGAATATTTTCAGCGAAGTTCAATGAGTTTCTATAGCAAGCTCGTTTTAGTCTGTTCCGTTCAATTCGGTTGTCTCTCTTATCTATTTCTATTTTTGTTCTGTGTAGTACCGAACAGCAGGTTCGTCATCATTAAGGCCATCCGGGTGAACGGCAGTGGCGTTGTTCGCACTGTCTGACATCATTACATTCATGCCTACTAGCAGTACTCTTTTATTAGCATTTTGGCGTATGCGGACGTTGTTATGACGTTTATAAGTTTGCAGTTACTGCTTTCGTTGGATAACTTTATTAATGCAGCATGCATGCTTTAGTAAACACTCAAAGTAAACAACCCTCAAAACCCGAACGAAAGCGGAAATACAGCAAGTATAGCACTATATAAAAAGGTATTTACGCGTCCTTATAAGTAGACAGCATAGTGTCATTGTTCAGTATACTTTTATTGCACTTCATTGACTTTTACTGTCCTCTTCTGCCGTTATCTACAGCATATATTTCTATGCATGTGTTTTCGCTTATACCGGCGTCTGCAGGGCAATATGCATGCAGCGTCATGCAGTCTAAATTGGTAAATAATGTCCGGATAGAGCGCACAACCTAACTGGGAACAGCACCAATTGTACAAGTATAAATAGGGGCTAAACGGCTCTTCTTTCTTTTATCTACAACAATTACAATGGGCGCTACACCTTCGACTACAACCCCCGCTACCGGAACTACCGGCACTACCGGCACTACCGGCACCACCACGACTGCTCCTGCTACGAGCAGTTCTACCAGCACGCCCTCTACTTCTGCGCCTGCTAACACTTCCGCTGCCGACACTGCTGCCGGAGCCACTACCACTGGTTCCACCACCACTGATCCTGCTACCAGCACTGCCAACACCGGCTCAGGAACTGACTCCACTGGCGCTTCTAACGCCGCTTCTGGGTCTACAACTGCTCCTTCCACCAGCACTGGCAGCAACACCACTGGCTCTGCTACTGCTGGCTCTGGCTCTGGCTCTGGCTCTACCGGTACTGACAGCACTCCTGCCACTAGTTCAACTACTGACGGCTCTACTGGCGCTACTAACTCCACTGGCTCTGACAGCACTCCTGCAACTGGTGGTTCCACAACCGGCGGTTCGACTACTACTCCCACTACTGACAACTCGTCCAACACTCCTGCTAACGGCTCCTCTACTACTCCCAGCACGACCGACAACGGCAACAGCAACAACTCTGGTACTAACAACTCTGGCACTACCAACTCTGGCACTAACAACTCTGGCACTAACAACTCTGGCACTAACAACTCTGGCACTAACGGTTCCAGCACGTCTACTGACGACGCTGCTACTCAGCCTGCTGACGACGACAGCGACGGAATCGTTTTGTACCTCTGGACCAGTACTCTCAACCCTTTGTACCACGTGCCGTACTTCAACAAGTACGTTAACACGATAGCCGACTGCTACAAGAAGAGAACTGGCAAGTCCACTGACTCCTCCAGCTCTACCTCTGGCTCTACCTCTGGAACCACCTCTGGCACCACTACTGGCACTGCCGCCTCTGGTTCCACTACTGACTCTGACGGCAAAGTCCACGCCTCGTCGTTACCTGCCACTGGCAGTTCCACCACTGGTTCCACCACCACTAACGGGTCTTCCACCACGGCTAACGGGTCTTCCACCACCAGCACTGACGAGTCCACTACCGACAAGCTCAAGAAACTCTTGCACCCGACGCAGTGTCTCAGCTCTCTCCAGTCCCGTCTCACTGGGTCCAACAATACCGCCAGCGCCACCTCCTAAGCCCTAGATAGATTAATGCATACATAACTAGAAACACTTTCATCAAACCAAACAATTAATAATGGCCACCAGGTAGCAACCAAACTGAAAATCAACAATTCAATCAGTTCAATGAATCTATGAATCTATGAATCTATGAATCTATGCATATTTATAACACTAGACTACCGTGTCCTCTGTTTCCGTCTTTTTGTCTGTCTCGGTGTCCGCTCTTTAGACATTTGAGAAGGCGCATCTTCTACTCTGCTTCTAGAATCTTTGCTTGTTTCCATCTCTTTGCTTGGTTTGAAGAAGACAGCAAGCATGAATTGGAGCCAGGAGAACACGACTCCACAGGCACAGTACACGGAAACAAGCATGTTTCCCGCAAACTCGTACTTTTTAACAACCAAAGGAAGAATCTCGCTGGTTATCATGACAACAAACAGGCCGAAAAAGTATACTTTGTTCAGCAAACTCACAGTGTACCCCCCGAGCGACGGCAGCTTGGTATAGACCACTAGCAAGTACCCGAACGTATAAACGAATTTAACGAGCAGCTCGGCTGGCGTATAAATAAGCGGCATGATCCCGCAGCACCCCGCGGCCAGCAGCGGGAGGTACGCTTGCAGGTACTGTGGGCTTTTTAAGGCGATAAGCGTGAACGGCACAATGACGGTCATTACAGCCTTCTCGTGGACATGGTATCCGAACAGAAACGATGTGTACCCGCATAAACACACACACTCAACAAACTGGTCAGCGTTGCTAACGAAAACCATTGCCAAAGTCTGGAAAAAGAGGGCAAGCAAGGCAGTCAGTTTAGGACCGATTTCCGGCAAATTCGCGAACTCGACTTGGCCTACAATGCCGCGCGTTGACGAAATAGTCGAGTTCTTGTTTAAAACACCGAGAACGCGGTCGGCGAACGAGTAAAGAGCCCAGAAATTAGGCGCCCAGTACGAATGCGTCAAACCGCGCGCAAACGGGAAGAGCCGGCTAAGGATCTGCGGGTAATCCGACAAATTGAACGGCATAAACGCGATTATAAACGGAGTGGCCGTTGCTAGCCCGAGTTTAGCCACGTTCACAGCCTTGAATGAGGAAAACAGGTAATTCCTTGCTAAAAACGCGAAATACGCAGGCGCGACGTATAAATAAAGATGCTTGAAACAAAGCAGCGTCGAGAACAGAAACGCTGAACGGAGAAACTGTTTCCGCTGCATGCACGCTATCGAAATAAGCAGGAGTCCGTACATCGCGCCGTTATACTGGAAATGGATATGATCCAGTAGAATCCAAGCCGGGCACAAAAATATAAGCAACGAACTAATTGTGTCAATAAATTGCAGCGCGTAGAGAAGCACTGCCTCGCTTAAAACAACAGTGCTTCGTTGAAACGCGATCGTCGGCCAGCCGTACTGATTGTCTTCAGCTGTGATATTGAGGCACCCGTCTTTTACGGCAATTTCAGGCACAAACTTGCTTAAAAAGTGCTCGAAAAACGCGAAAAAGGGGGGATAGTCGAGCGTCCAGATCGACGTGTCCTCGAAGTACCATTGGTTCACAGGAAGGCTGCTAGTAATGGCCAGCCAGTTTCTGTGCACATCGAAGTCGGTCGAATGGTACGACGGGAAGAGCAGCAGTTTAAAAAGCGTTACTAGAACGACAGCGCTGGCGACCACCGACATGATGATGTAACCCATCCATGCCTACACCTAAACCCATACTGCGATAGCGTACCATCGCACACCATAATACAATACTGCAACATAACATCATAACATCATAACATCATAACATCATAACAACATAACAACATAACAACATCAAAACACTACAATTCCATACCGCACCATAACATATTACACCATGCGCGCTAACCATAATTGCCTCGCTATACCATGCCACGCCATGCCATACCACACTTCTGTCTTACGGACGCATGTAATGTACATGTGATGTCCATGTGATGTCCATGTAATGTCCATGTGATGTCCATGTAATGTCCATGTAATGTATTAACAGTGTGCATGCGTATATGCATAATAAAGCACAATGTAACTCAACACACACTAGCCCAAACTACACCAGAATACCAAAACTGTTTAATTGAGTATATATTTATATCCACGCAAAATTCAATGCAATTAAAACCACATTTACCTGTTTTTTCATGACCCAAATCGACTGAGGCAGCTGCTTACTTATTAATTAGTCATCGGTGCGAGGCCCCAACATGTGCTGGGTTAAGGGGACGTCTAGTTGTGAATACGCTGCATGCCGATTAATCCGCATCTATACCTGCGCATGTGATTGACAGCACTGCGCAGACCCATGTGTACCGTATCTCCATCCACATTATACATCCAATCTATACATCCAATCTATTTCATATCTCCATACTCCATACTCCATATATTCACCCCGTAACTGCCACTTCATAAGCCCAATTGCCTTTTCAACTAGTCTGACTGCCACCTCGCTAGCCTAACTGCCTTATCCATTTCTGCTACTGCTTGCCAGCACAATATTACGGTCATAAACAACCGTTTATTTCATTCCTAGCCACGTCTGCATTGGGACGTTACACACCACATTACATAGGCGCCCCAAGCACACGTTACACACCCAAAACCACGGTATCCAAAGCCACGCTTTATCAACCAGGCAGCAAGGCACACCAAGCAGCGGCAATAATAACCAAGCAGCAGCAATACCAGACGAGCTGAATACTGCAGATTAATTAAACTGCATAATACTGCTATTACCACTGTCTAGCACGTCTAACACCGCGCCACTTCAACGCCGTAAACAAGCTGAAAACAAGCTGAAAACAAGCTAAACACGCGCCAAAAACAAGCTGAAAACAAGCCAAAAGAAAGCTGAACGCGCTAAATACACCCGCATCCAAGCTGAACGCGTCAAATACCTAATGTCGCATAAAATTGTCACTGATTCGCACGAACTGACGCTGGACGCTAACCACAGGTACACCCTGCGCCGCACAGGCCCCAGCACGACCGACGACTCGTGGCTCGAGTCGAGAAGAGGCGAGGCGTTTAACCGGAACCTGCAAGTGAGGCTAACAAACGACAGAATCGAGCTGTTCTTCGAGAACAGCAGTATCGGCTTCCTCGACGCGCGCAACGCGCAGCATGTGCAAACGACGCGCGATTTCGTTATTTACTGGAACAAGAACGTCGGCCCGACCGATATTGAAACGATCAAAACGATCGAGCTGCTTGTACGCTGGCCGGAGTTAGTAGTTCCGCGGAACTTGAAGCTGAAATGCTGTACTTACAACTGCGCCGGCTCGCTCGCGGATATCTGTATGGACTCGCACAGTTTCGAGGCTCTGCTTGGGCCGAAACTCGAGCTCACGAACTGCGGGATCTTGGCTTTAGGGTTCCAGGAAACCGATAACTTGAAAAGCAGCTATAAAGCGAACCAGCAAACACTGAAAACGGCCTCCGAGCATGCAATGGCGTACCTAAGTTTAAGCCATACTCTGGTTTCTTCTCAGCAGCTGCTCGGGATCATGACGCTCGTGTTTGTGAGCAACGAGTATGCCGACGAAGTATCGAATTTAAAACTGTTGACTACTTCAACCGGCCTTCTTGGGATCTGGGCGAACAAAGGCGCTACATCGACGCAGTTCTCGCTGTTCAAAGACCCGATTCTCGGCGGCGGAATCGATGTACAGATCGTGAACGCGCATTTGAGCGCCGGCAGCGACGTCACACAGCTGAAACGACGGCGTTGGGAACTGCGTGAGATCGGGTCGAGTTTTAAGATCCCGAATCTCGCTAAAGAAGAAGCCGACGCTGACTTCTCGTTGAACGACGAGCGGTTAGAACGAGGGTCTCAAAACGACAGTTTAGGGACCAACGGGTACTCTAATTCCTCTAATTCCAACTCCAGTTCTAACCCTTCTAATTCTAATTCCAATTCGAAATCGTTAGGACCGTCGTTAGTAGTCGATTCCGACGACGAGGACGACGAGGGCGAGAGAGAGCTTTCATTAGCAACTTCGTTGCCAGAACAGTCTCCGAGCCCTGTTTCGGAACATTCAGTTCCTATAAACGGTCCAATCGCATCCCCGAAGTCGCAGAAATCGCAGAAATCGCAGAAATCGCCAGCCGCACCTACGTCGCCAAGAACTCCAAGGACTCCAAGAACTCCAGGAACTGTAGCCTCCTCTGAACAGGAATTGAGCACTCCAAACCTTCCTAAAACGCCACATACTCCTCATACTCCGCGTAATCCACGCACTACACGTACAACCCGGCTGAGCACGACAAAACCGGCTAGTCTGACTGTGTTTATGGGCGACTTGAACTACCGCGTCCTTCTTCCCGAGTCCGAGGTGCAGCAGCGGTCGAAGGCGCACGAGTATACTCGCCTTCTTTCTTTCGACAGCCTTTTATTAGAACACAACCTTGGGAACATCTTTGCCGGGTTCCAAGAAGCGCAAGTCGCGTTCGCGCCAACGTATAAATACGATATCGGGAGCAACGAGTTCACGAACCGCGTGCCTTCGTACACCGACCGTATTCTGTTCAGATCGAGCAGCGAGGCGCACGTCTACGAGTACACGAGCCTCAATATGACGAACAGCGACCATAAACCGGTGAGCCTTGATCTGGGCGTTTTGGTGGACTGTGTTGATAGCAGCGAGCGCAGCCAGGTTGCTGAAGAGTCGATGAAACTGAAAGACGAGGCAGAGAACCGCGCGCGGCCGATGCTTGCAGTGAACCCGCAGCAAGTCGTGTTAGAGGGCCAGGTTCTAACCACGCAGACGACCACGCTTGCGATAACAAACGAGGGAACACGCCCGGTTCATTGGACCGTTGAGCTGGCGTCGGATTCACGGGATTTAGACCCATTTTCGGCCGAACCGTTTACGGCGAGCAACTCGTTGAATCTGAGTAGTGGAAAACAGCTGGCGACGGCGTTTGTAGTGAACCCTCAAGAGGACGAGGTCTCGATGTCGAGGCCTGTTTCTAAACTGCGCATCACTGCCCAGCTCGGAGTACACCCGCGCGACCTTATTCTGCTTGTGAAGACTCGTAGCGGGAAACACGTTGAAGACAGCGTGCACAAATACGTCGGCGTGAAACTCGAGCCGTTTCATTCGTACTTGGGAATGAAGTACGAGGAAATGCCTCTCAACCCCGAAACAGGGGTGTGCGAGCCGGTGGTTGTTTGCTGCGAGTACCTTGAGCCGCGTATTGTGAAGGACGCGTTTGTGCGCAGCGCAGACCCGCAGCTGTTCCAGCAAACTCTGGCGACAATCGACAACGACAGCGGGCTCGATATGCAGACGTTAGCGAGTTTCGACTCTTTGGTTCCGAACGCGAGCGTGCATGCTGTCGCACACGTCCTTATGCTGTTAGTGAAGTACATGCAGAAACCGCTGCCGGAGCCGCTAGTAGAGTACTTACTGCACTTCGTTAAAAGGATCGAGAAAAAGACGTCCTCTGAGGCGTTCAATACATGGGCCTGTTTGCTCTACCCGCCAAGCGAGCCGTCGTCGCCGAACCTCGACGAGAAGGAGAAGAGCGAAAGAACAAGCAGTAAAGAGAAGAGGCAGTATTTAAAGGGTCTTCTGAGCAAAATTAAGTAGTTTTCGCTATACCCAGACTCATGCGTTGCGCCATGCCTCATGCGCTACGCTATAATTCATATTGCTATACTCACGCTATCTCAATGGCGACATGCTATACTCATGCTTTATTTATGCGTCACGCTCCACTATATTAAATGCTTCACGCTACATTCATGCGTCATGCTACACTCTATACTCATGCGTCACGCTACATTTATGCGTCATGCTCCACTATATTAGATGCTTCACGCTATATTCATGCGTCACGCTAGGCTATATTAGATGCTTCACGCTATATTCATGCTATATTCATGCTACACTGCGTCATGCTATATTAACGCTATAATTGCGTCACGCTTCACGCTTCACGCTACATACTACACACCCCTTAAGAAGGTGTTAAAGCCACATACTGTGGGACTCAGGGCCGCCCAAAGTCGTGCCGTTCGCGTCGACAATGGCTGCGAGTTTAGGCTGGCGGTCCGACTCGAATTTCTGCAGCGCAGCTTTCTTCATCTCGGCTTTGCGTTGCCGGTTGCTCAGGATATTGATGTTCTCGCGCTGGGACTTGAGTCGCTGCTGCTGAGCGATCTTCTTTGCTTTCTTGTTGCTAATTGATTTCGGTACTGCCATTTAATGAATTTCAAAGATCTTCTTTTCGCAAGTATGCGTGATATTAGTAAGTTTTATCGGTATGTACAGTAATCGTCTGCTAAATTTCATACTAAATTTCACTTGCCTGCAGCCGTCCTCAATTGCTTACCCATTTGCATCCCTACATACATCCCTACATAGCATCCCTATAGCATCCATAATGATATCAATCCAGTTTGTGAATCTCATAATTCTATTCCTAATATGTTTTCAATGTAGCATTGTCAACATTTTCAATGTAATGAGGCATCGTGAAGGTTGTTATTGTATATGTTGATGTTATGCATGCTGTTTACATACCACAAACATGCCACAATTTTTAACTACTTGAACAGTACTGTAATGTAATGTAAATGCATCTCAATGTACTTGAATATCTAAATGAATAAGTTAGAACTGGATAGGCGATGCTGCGACTGTGTCGCTTAGTTGCTGTACAAGCTGGTTTCCAGCGTTCGACACGTCGGTCAAATTGAGCGCCAAAGAGCGCATGAACGCCGACAACTGGTACATTGTAGCCTCCGACATCTTCAGTTCCTGTGCAATGATCATCTTCATGTCCATGTCTCTCGCCTTCTGCTCCTTGATCTGCTCCTGTGTCTCCTGGACTCCTAACCGCAGCGCGTTCTTCGTTTCCTCGTACTGGGCGTCGCGAACAACGTTCGGCTGGTTCTCTAGAAGCCGCAGTTTACGCTCGAACTCCTCGATTTTTTTCTGCAGCTCGGCAACTGTGTTTTTGCCAAGAATCCGCTGCCGTTGGAACAGCATGCGCACGCTCGTGACCATGTCTCTGTACAGCTTCAATTGGTACACCGCGCCCTGCCGCAGCTTCAGCGTCTCAAAAGCGCTTGTGGCCGACCATTTGTCCGCGAACTGACCGGTCTTGTCTAAATTGCTAACGATCTCTGTCCTGTCCTCGTTCTCAGTAGGATAAACGTGTTTCAGCGTGTTCGCGATCTTCTGGCAGTTCACATTAAACGTCTCTAAAGCTGGCCGTTGCTCGATCGTGCGCGCGATCTCGTGCTCGAGGAACCCGAGCATCCCAGTGATGTTTGTGGCAATCACCGCACACCCAGACTCCCGCCGCCGCCAGTCCTGTAGAGTCTGCTCGCTGAACATCGACACAAACAGCGGCGTCGCTACTAGATCATCGACCATTCTAAGGTTCTTCACTTTACTCTTCTCGTCGCTGAACTGCGCGTCCGCGGTAAGCAGAAACATGCTCACCGTCATATCCCTTCTTAAAATAGGGTGCGCAATTAGCAGGTTAATAAACCGCTGTAAAGACTGCGCCCGTTTCTCCAGAAACTGGTCCTGCGAACCGGTCGTGAAGAAACGGCCGTTCACAGAAAGGACTTTCGGAGGAAGCACAGGAACGTTGCGGAACGGGAACCGCGCCGTCAATGCGTCGTGCAACCAAACGAAATCGCGGTACCGCCGCGTGGCATGGACCTCGGTTTTGGCGAAAACACCAGTAAGCTCGAATTCAGTGTGTTTCAGTAGAAACGAGCCGGCGTTAGCTGTTTGCACATTAACAAGCACGCTCGGCGAGGCGGTCGGAAGGTACTCTACTGATTCCAATTCCGTGCTGCCGCCAGGGTTCACTAAACAGCTTATATCGTTCGGGTTAATGGAATTGCTGTTAATGCTGCCACTTCCACTGCCATGGCTGCCACTATTGCTTCCGTTATGGGCGCTATTGCTGCTTCCGTGATGGGCGCTGCCGCTGACGTCATGCGAGTTGGTTTTTGACTCATTCAAATGCAGTTCAAGCATGATCCCAGGATCCGACGTCGCCATGCTCGGGATCTCGTGATCGGGAGTATGCTGAGCCATTGCCGCCTGGGCTAGCGACCAGTAGAACTGTGTGCTGGCGACAGTGTTCTCGTTGATCTGCAGAACCGCGTTCAGAATCTGCGCGGCTTTCTCGGTTTCCAGCCCGGATTTCTGTAGAATTGACTCGAGTTTGCGCATTTCAACACAGTCGTGTTTCGGCCCGCACTGCTCGAACAGCGCGACGTACTGCAGCGGCGGCGACAGGGGGTGCGGGATCCCGGCATCCAGTGCCATAACATCGCTCGACGTGTCAATTCCCCAGTCCCCAACGCTCATATCGGGATCGGCCATTAATCTCTTATAAAGGCGGGGTTTTGGTGTGGGGCGTTTCTATTAGGAGGGTTAGCAGGATCTGGTATTATCGACCCTAAGGATATGCTCCCACCACCCCCTAACCCATGAATGTATACGCAAGCCACAAGAAGTGAAACCTAAGACGTATCTCTGAGTTTATACCGTTTGCATGCCGGTCTACTCATATCAAACATTACTATACACAGTACTACTATACACAGTAACACTACCATACACAGTAACACTACCATACACAGTAACACTACTATACACAGTAACACTATAGACAGTAACATTACTATAGACAGTAACATTACCATAGACAGTAACATTACCATATACTATAGCAACAGAGTAACGCTATCTTCTGCAGCACTGCAGCACTGCAGCACTGTAACGCTGTAACGCTGTACTCGCCGCAATGCACTGCGTAGTGCATTTTAACGCTAACGTGTGGCCAGTGCCTAAAACGGTTCATTGAAATTAATAACTCACGGCATATCCGATCCATTCCTAACTACTACTAACTCCAATGCTTTCCAATTCATATCCATTCCTCTCAATGCCACTACATGATTAGACATATAAGCGACACGTACTAGCGATGCTAGGCTAACCTCTATTTAATTGGTAAAGCGATAGAGAAGGGAATTACACATATAATGGATAGGTACTAGACAGCAGACATACAAGCGAGACAAGACAGGATTCATTATATAGGTACTAGACAGCCATATATTAGATAGGTACTAGACACATTAGATAGGCACTAGACTAACCCACCAGTCCACTAATAGCGTCAGTACTAAAGGCCGCTCACACCCTTTATTAAACCTGTGGGTATATGGAATTATGGAATTATGGAATTATGGTCAGATAGGTATTGGATAAATAGATTAGACAGAGCTCTGGCGGTGGTGCTCTTTAGCCGCCTGGTTCAAAAAGGCCGTGATCATGGTTTTGGATACAAGCCGCCCGGCGCCCTTGGAAACGAAGTTATACAGCGGGTTCTGGAAATGGTACACTAACTTCATCTCGACGTTGCATTTCTGCTCGTCCAGCTCAGTCACACGCCAGAGACATTTCAGTTCAGTGAACATCTCGCTGTTCACGGCGTACGAGTGTATCTCATTATCGGTTTTCGCGACCATGCTTTCAAAACCGTCTTCGTACTGGTTCCATTTGATTTTTAGAAACACTTTCCGCTCAGTTAGCTGGCTGCTGTCGTTTTTGACGGGCTCGCTGACAGTACAGCCGGTGCAGTACGGAACAAACTCGGGGTACTTCTCGACGTCGCCGATCGTGTTGTACATACGCTGTTTAGGAAGCCTCACCGTCCGGCTGATTGTGTACTCCTGCGCATACGCCCTGCGCGGCTGTATAAACGCCCTGCGCGAGACTGCGGCCCGGGCCAGCGTTTGCGCTCTCAACATGTGGTAAGAATCCACAACCAAACGCGACTTATGCAAGCAGTCCGCAAACGCGACTAACTATGTATACAATTAAGTATATGCGGAAAAGGGGTAGCGTGTAGATATCGAATGGTAAATAGTATAGAACAGCAAGCGACAAATAGTGACTAGCAGCAAATAGCAAATAGCGTGGCATGCAACTATATACAGCAACTAGCATGTAGCGCGTAAGTGCCTATAAGTAGTATAGCATGTAAATACCTATAAGTAGTATAGCATAGCATAGCATGCAGCGGAGAACTTGAGATAGCATGTAGCATGTAGCATGTAGCATGTAGCATGTAGCATGTAGCATATAGCATATAGCATAGCATAGCATCCAGCTATAAGTAGTGTAGCACTAGCTGTAAATAGGGTAATGGCATGTAGCCATAACTAGAATAACCGAAGAGTGCAGCTATAAGTAGCATCTGGAGAGTAATTATTTTATCGTGCAGCTTACAGGTTGTCGGCGCCGTATAGCCTGACCGAGGCGCCGTACTTCTGCAGCTTGGAAAGAAGCTCGTCGCCCTTCGCGATCAGCTGTAGATACTGCGCGTTCTTCGTGTCTGGGCGGTTCGTCACGACAACCCCGTTCACTTTATCAATAACGCAATTCACTTTACGCTGCGGGATCAGGTGCGAGAGGTCGCTCTCCAAGTACTCGACAGTAACGCCAAAACTGTCGGCCATGCTCTGAATGTTCAGCGACATGTAACTCTCGAGCAGCTGGGAGTACGCTTTGCACCGCATCTCGCGGACGTAGTACGCAGAATGCGCAGCGAGGTACGGCGAAGTCCGCAGAAGCTGCTCCTCGACGTCCGCAAGCGCTCCTAGAAACGACTCGTAGGTGCACGTGTACAGCGAGTTCACCATCAAACTCAGCGGTTTCAGCAGCTCGGTTGTAGGCACTAAAGAAAGGAACTCAGGCGAGTCGACGACCTTCTTTTTCAAACTGACGCGGTCAAGTACGAGCGCGCCGCAAATAATCCCGTACGCAACAACCTCTTCGTAACTAAGAAGCTCGGTGCATGTGAACGTCGCAAACGAGTCGATCAGCAGATCAGCAGCCTCTTCGAACCGGCGAATAGACATCAAATAAAGACCTCTGTACGTTTTGTACCGGTTCTTGCGCTCCCAGTCGCCGCCACGCTCAATCAGCGCGCGCGCAGTCTCTAGCTCTTTCGCAATAAGCGCCATGTCTTCATACAAAAAGCCCATCCGTACAAGCGCCAAACTAATATCGATTTTCGGCCCTAAACTAGCGGTTTTCTCGCTCGTCTTTCGCAGCGTCAGCTCGGCGTTCTTGAGATCGCAGATCTGACAGTAGTACATTCCGAGCTTCGTCCATGCGTCGACTGTGCTGCTGTCGTCCTCGCTCTCTTCTGCAGCTTTGATTTCTTTGTTCAGCTTCTCTACCTCCTCTTTGTTCGCCGCTTCCATCTTCTTCACAAGCTCGCCGTCATACTCGGGCGAAGTGGGGGGGACAAGGTGCTTGTAGAGAGGCGCAAGGTTGCCTTTAACAATGCTCTCGTGCAGATTCTTCTCGGCAGAAGCATGCAGGCTCTGCAGCCTCGGCTCGCGCCGCTGGAACATGTACAGCGCAAGCTTGAGATCAGGCGCCATAGACGTCATTTATATTATGCAAATAGAGGTGTTGAAGTGTGTGTTAGTGCTGAAGTAGCGTATGCGTGTGCTAGCTCGTGCTGGTGGCAGCTTCGATGGTCGGGCTGGCGAAAGTGCGTGCTAACGTGTGTGTATATCAAACTCTGTGAGCGTAAACGGTAGGTTTATGAAATATTACAGTCACAAACAGCGCGGTAAAGTATACACCCTTTAACACTAACCAGTCTTTTTAGTTAGTGTGTACTCTATGTGGCGACTGCCTTTGTGGATGTTGATGAGTAAATGCTTACAAATGAAATCACTACCTTCTCCTCCTCTTCCACAATCACCTTAGAGTTTCCCGCGATGTCCTCATCCTCAAGCTGGGCTCTGGGGCTGCCCAACTGGAATTAACTCCCAACCGACCATGTAATAGCTTAGTCACAAAATCTGCACAATATCCAATATCACAGGCAAAAAGTAACAATATCCAGTATCTTCACTGCACGGTTCTCACTAGCATTATCCTGTATACAATCATGGGGTGAGTATCTCATGCTATCCAGCCAGATTCAACGGCCAAGGCGGGCATGGAGCGTTCGAGAGGCCTGCCGATTTCGGCAGTGCTCGGTAAAATATTTTCGGGGCTGGAAAAATTTATATACCTTCATTCATCATCGCGACATTTTTATTTACATTTATATCCTCGATTTAGTCCTGAAAAATCTTTTTTAGAAATGGCCACGTTTTCCTTCTCGTCATCGGTTCATGATACGCGTCTATTTCGGGATTCGGCTAGACTCAGAAGCACGGATTTTCGTACAGTCACCATGCAACATAATCTGCTAACTCTGCATACATATTTATCGTGGTTTGCATTGCATTCAACGTGCGTAGAATCACTATAATGTACCTCATGGAGATCTAACCCCAACCCAACCCCCACGAGATGACCTTGAATGCGTGGGTGGATGAACGATTTTCGGTGTGCCCCGACATAATCAGCGAAAAAGCGTTGACACTTGTCATTTAAACCCAATTATGTCATTATTCACGTGACAATTCAATAAATAGCATATTGTTGCTAAGGATTATTTATAGCTCTTGAGGCTATAGAAATAGATATTATGATCCCTGCTTACTCGATTTGACAGGATTTGAGCAGAAAAGTGAGGTCATATACATGGGAATGCCCTGAGCAACCAACTGTGCTTTTCAGCAACGTCAGTTCCAGCAAGCTGTATGTGTAATCGGCACACAGTGTTAGGGGTATGCAAGCAATAAACCGTGGTTACGAAATGTGGGGTAAAAATAAGGTAGGGTAGGATCCACAGGGCGCGCAGAGCTCAAGCTGGTACGCATTATGATGTATGAATTATGTATATACCCCGCACTTTGTACTCATCGGACGCAGGAGCGAGTTATCGGTTTTATTAGGCTCACAAAGGATACATCTGTGCCAATTACCTTTATTCAAAGAGAAATGCTAATTCAAGAAATTAACTGACGTATTTATTATCCGTATTTTGTGTAAAATGAGTGCTATTTTTGTGTTCTTTACTGTTCTTTAGAGTCCCGGATAAGATACTCGATTCTCACGTATAGAAATACGGGTACGGTTTAGCATTCCCCGGTAAGCGCCGTTTTTTTTTCTATGTGAGTCCATGCGCCCTAACCCCAACGTGATATTTGGCCTTTATAATGAAGCCGTTCCCCCGCAATATTGCTCTTCAGCTCATTTTGTGCACATCATCAATAATTAAAAATGGTTCGTCTCGGTCCTAAAGAACCCCCTGCCCGTAAAGATACTTCCGACCAGCTCTCTGGTGCCTTGAAGGCCCGTCTTGAAGAGCTTACTGAGGCCTTCACCGTTTCCACTGAGAAGTTGAAGTCCATCGTCGACCACTTCGTCTCTGAGCTTACTAAGGGTCTCACCAAGGAGGGTGGCAATGTTCCTATGATCCCTACCTGGGTCGCTGATTACCCTACCGGTAAGGAGGTCGGTACCTACATGGCCCTCGATATGGGCGGTACCAACCTTCGTGTCGCTGAGATCACCCTTAACGGTGCTCGCGGCTTTGATGTCGTTCAGTCCAAGTACAAGATGGAGGAGGGTCTCAAGACCGGTAAGGCTCACGAACTCTTCGACTTCATCGCCAAGTGTGTCGGTGACTTCATGGAGTACTACCACCCCGACTCCAAGGAGAATGTTGCCGTTGGTTTCACCTTCTCCTTCCCCTGCACCCAGCCCACTTTGAACTCTGGTATCCTCCAGCGTTGGACTAAGGGTTTCGACATCGAGGGTGTCGAGGGCGAGGATGTTGTTGTCCTTCTCCAGGACGCTCTTGACGCTCGCAAGGTTAATGTTAACGTCGCTGCTCTTATTAACGATACCACTGGTACTGTCGTCGCTTCCAACTACGTCGACCCTGCCATGGAGATGGGTTGCATTTACGGTACTGGTTGCAATGCTGCCTACTACGAGAAGGTTGCTAACATCCCCAAGCTTGAGGGTAAGCTCCCCGCTGGTGTTACCCCCGATGACTACATGGTCATCAACTGTGAGTACGGTGCCTACGATAACGAGCACGTCAGTCTCCCCCGCACTAAATACGACGAGCGTCTTGATCTTGAGTCTCCTCGTCCTAACCAGCAGACTTTCGAGAAGATGGTCTCTGGTTACACCATGGGTGAGTTGCTTCGTTTCATCCTCCAGGAGTTGTACGAGGAGGGTGTCATCTTCAAGGGACAGAACGTTGACAAGCTTTACAAGGAGTTCATCGTTAATGCCGAGTTCGTCGCCAAGATCGAGCTTGACCCTTGGGAGAACCTGTCCGATACCGAGGCCCTCTTCCAGGAGGCCCTTGGCATTGACACCACCATGGATGAGCGTACTTTCATCCGCAGTGTCTCTGAGGTTATTGCCATCCGTTCTGCCCGTATCTCCATGTGCGGTGTAGCTGCCATGGCCAAGAAGCGTGGTCTTACCAAGTGCCATGCCGGTGCTGACGGTTCCGTCTTCAACAAGTACCCCCACTTCAAGACCCGTTCTGCCCAGGCCCTTGCCGAGATCTTCGACTGGGAGGGAACCCCCGATACTTACCCTATCAAGGTTCTTCCTGCTGAGGATGGTAGTGGTGCCGGTGCTGCTATCATTGCTGCTCTTTCTAAGAAGCGCTCTGCTCAGCTTTAAATTGTTTTCTCTTCTACGGACCGTTAGGTTTCACTAACAAATATGGTGGTTTATGACGTTGGAAATTTGTATGATCTCTTAATTTCAACCCTTTTTCATGATTTAAACCTCCTGTCCTGTGTTTAATGTCTATGATGTACTTAGATATACGAATTAACCTGAACATGTGTTTTAAGGCCTGTATACGTACCTTTCTAAAACCAAAAACCAAATACACGAGTAGCAGGATGTTTTGAAAACGTGAACTCTAGTACAGGCCGGAGGAAATACTTCTGCTTAGACACGAACGTCGGTGCCAACTCGGGCGACTATTAATAGAAACGGTTAAGCACTTTGAGCGGCCAAATAGAGCATTTGTACTTGTGATTGTGTCGATATTCTAAATATCGAGTCAGGTAGCCAGCCGAGCACGTGTGTGACTTGTGAAGCAAGCAGCTGATCTGATAAGTTTAACTAGAGATTGTAGTTAATGTTTTAGCACGTCATCCCAGCGAGATCTTGCTTGAGTTAATAATACGGAGCGGGTACTGTTTGCGTCTTTAAAGAGCAAGGAGTTGTTTTCAAGAATAGCAACGTCGTATGGGTGTACGGATGTATAAATGTAGTTAACTATTTTTCCAATCGTAACCTTATACCAAAAAGAGCGTCTAAACCCCGAAGAGGCAACCAACAACCAACAGTGTATACACATATAGACACCTTAATTCCGAACTACCTAATAACCACCAATGTGTACTAGTATATAGCAGTATGCACCAGTATATAGCAGTATGCACCAATATGCACCAGTATGCACCCAACACGTACCCATTATTCATTATACATTTAGCCGCTCAATGGGCCAGGCTAATGTAACCACCTCATACCAAAACGCCATTAACGTAGTTGGGAAGGGGCAGGACTTCGGCACTCAATGCAGTCGTGGCCTGAGCGTTAACTTATAAACCTTAATGGGTTCAACAGGCAGGCACGCTACCAGCAGGACCTGACATCTAGTGTATAAAATCCACACGTGATCACAAACCCTAGCGCACGACAAACTAGGCTCATACCTTGCATACCCTTTAGCTGGCGAAAACAGAGTGTCTATTTACAGATTATTGTAAATCTAGATTCCAACAGCGCAAGTCTCAATCGCACCGGATACATTGCGTCTTAACAGAACATACAGAACCTTTGTTAACAGTACTTGAATATGAAATTATTTGGCGGAGCTATTACCGCGGACATCCCGTCGACGTTATTAGACGCGTCGAACCTCCGCGAGGTCCCTGATCACCAGGAAGTGTTTGTAGGAACCAGCTACGGCCAGAACGCGTCGCTGATCATCGAGCTGCTTGAGAGCGTGAACAAGCCCAGTTTGCTGGAGGCGCTTACGTACCACATCGACGAGCTGCACCGTGTTTCCAACACTGACGACGATGAATTGAAGAAGGCGGTCGAGGTCGAGCACAACACGTTCAACCAGCACGAAACGATCATGCGTGTAGACATTCTCACGCACAAGAAGACCACGAGCAGTATTATTTTCGCATTGTTCCAATTAAAACAGTTCAAAACCGATGTGTTTATTACATGCACGCTCGAGGAGAACGAAGGCGAAATGAGCGGGTTCGATAGCCAGATCAAGATGGTGAGGGATGTTGTTTCGTCTTTCAAGTTGTGCGACCCCTCGATTTTCCACGTTTAGATTGAAACGGTTTTGGACATTTAGCTCTTGCAGTTTGCTTGCAGTTTGCTTGTAGTTTGCTTGTAGTTCGCTTTGGCCACGCACTGGATTGCGTGCTGATGGATAAGTTTAATTATAAAAGTAGTATTTAGAGACACAGATGTACACACAGACGTAGATATATACTACAACAAACAAGACTGAGCAATTCTCGTTGTGATGCTGCGACATAGTAAAAATATATAAGGCACGCGCATATGCAAGGCTCGTTACTGGCGTTAGGTACGAGAACAGCAATGCACAAGCATGCACAAGCATTCAGAGTCAGTTATTATTTGCTGAACAATTAATGCAATTAGTGCTGAGTATTTAATTCGTGCTTGATTTTCGCCAGTTCCGTCTTGGCTGCGGTGTCTGACCCGCTTTCCAGGTCTGCATTACGCATAGTGGACGCTAACAACAGAATAAAACAAGGCACATTTCAGGACGTAAGCATCGACTAAGCGGTCAACACAGGCAGACGATTTGTGGAGTGTCAATTCAGATAAACAGAAATATGTTTTGTACGGTTACATACAATTAGTTATTACAATAAACTCCAGCAAGAAGCACAGACAAACACAGCGCAACCGGTAGCGGTGCATATTATCCACGCTGTACAGAGTACGGCAGTGCTGTGGATAGAGGATAGAGCACGTCAGCCTTGCGTACAATCTGGCATAACTGTCTGTAAAGTTAGATTAGAATCTAAGGACTGATTATAAGAAATTGAGTCAGAATTAGGTATGGAAGAGAGCGTTAAAAAAACAAGTAAGCGAATAAGTAAGCGAGATATTTGGCATGATGGAATGGACATGCACGTAATAATATGCAAGCGTTTAAAGAGGCGGCATGCATGTGAACAGTTAGTACTTAGCCAGAACCAAGAAGGCACCTACCTCGGCCGCGGAGCTGTTTATTTAGCCAAAAGCAAAGGAGAGTATTTCTGCCATTCTAGCATTTCTAGCATTTCTAGCATTTTCAACAAGTTAAATATTTTTATTATTTCTCATTTAACCGCTTTCTTCTCCTCTTACTCTTTTCTCCATCCAAATTAACTCACAAGTTACCAATAATCATGGGCACGAATCCGGGAGTATTGAGTATTAAAAGCTGGAGATAGTGACAAGTCTGCAGCACCACTGGTTCTAATGTGTTTCTAATGAGGTTCTAATGTACTATATATATGCGTTAGCACCGGCGTGCATTTAAATTCGTTTAAATTTGTATTAAAAAGTATATTCAACGGTACAGTTAATGTTAAGTACACATTTGCGTGTATAACACGTAGTATTCGCGTACACGATCGCGTAGTCATTCGCGTATGTATTTCGGTATATCCAAGTTTATCATATCTGTAAAGGGATAATATTGGGTGACTGTGCACGAATGTAATGTGCGCATATGTATGATGTATGAACATATGATATATGAGTATGATGTATGATGTATGATGATAATGTATGATGATGTACGTTGTATGATGTATGATGTATGATGTGTAAACGTATGATATATGAATGCATGATATATGAATGCATGATGTGTGAACATTTAATGTGTGAACATTTGATGTACGTATAGAGTGTATGTAATGTGCGCGATTGTGCAGGCAGGTACACCTGTTACTACTATTACTATTACTTATACCTGAGCGCGTGGTAACGAAACCCCGGATACAATTTGTATTAATAAGCAAAAGGTGTAATAGGATCTTCTGCGATTTGAAAGACCTATAAACCGAGTTTAAAAACCGACATCTTGCGTTTTCCCGATGCTAACATTCCGACGCGTTTCGCTGGTTTTGTTCTGCATACTGGCGATTCTGTTTTGTTTCAACGACAGCAAGAAGCAGCACCGACTAGACGCCATTGAAGCGAAGATTAAAGAGACGCGGATTCTGAGCGAAAGTCTTGCAAACCAGTTCTCGAAGGCCGGAGATGAGCAGAACAAACAGCTTATCCAGGAAATCCACAGGCTCGACAACGAGAGGCGGCTGTTAGAGCTGCAGCTGCAGGAGGTGCGCAGGCTGCCCGACGCGACGTCCACTGTTTCCGAGCAGCTCGAGTTCATGGTCCCCTATAAACTGAACCAGCGCTTCCCCGCGTTCATCTGGCAGACCTGGAAACAGGATCTGGGCAGCAGCGACCTCGACGGCGAGCTGAGGTCGTACATCAACTCGTGGGACCAGGTGAATGTGAACTTCGTGCACGAGGTTTTCAACGACAAGAACGCGGAGAAAATCATTAAGCATCTGTACAAAAACATCCCGAAGGTGTATAAAGCGTACACGCTGCTCCCCAGCCCCATTCTGAAGGCGGACTTCTTCAGGTACCTTATACTCTTCGCCAGAGGCGGCGTCTACTCCGACGTAGACACCGAAGCATTAAAAGCCATTCCTAACTGGTTCCCCAACGGCATGACCCCAGAAAAGACTGGGTTAGTTGTAGGAATCGAGGCCGACCCGGACAGACCCGACTGGAACGATTGGTATGCGCGCAGGCTGCAGTTCTGCCAATGGACGATCCAGTCTAAACCAGGGCACCCTGTTCTGCGAAACTTGATTGCGAAAATCACCGAATTCACGATCGACCGTAAAGCGAAGGGTATGCTCGATCTCGCTTCGGACAGCGAAGAGGGGACCGATATCATGAACTGGACAGGCCCGGGAATCTGGACCGATGTCTTGTTTGAGTACTTCAACACCGTAGCCGAAGACGAAGTCACGTACATGACGTTCACGAACAAAGATACACCCACAGTTATAGGAGATGTTCTTGTTCTGCCCATCACATCGTTCAGCCCAGGAGTGGGGCATATGGGCGCAAAATCTAGAAACGATCCTATGGCGTTTGTCCAGCACCACTTCAGCGGGTCCTGGAAACCGGAAGGCGAGCGAATGTAGATACCGTACTCCTGCCTTCCTGCGTTTCTCTCTTCTCATCATTTTTATTAATAGTATTATTCTTTCAAAGCCTTCAGTATTTATAATTCAACCATCAGCTTTAACAAATTATCTTTGCAACAATCGTAGACAATCGTAGACAATGTCAAGTTATGTCCGAGAAACAAAGTAAATCAGCAATCTCAATAAATACGTCGGATACACCTTAGTTTCAACAAATTGGCAGTGTGGGTGAGTGGTTTTAAACCGACGCCCTGCTAAGGCGTTGCCCTTTGGGCGCGCAGGTTCGAATCCTGCCGCTGTCGTTTCTTTTTTGCTTACGCAAACTCGGCATTCTCGGGATCTGATCAGACTACTTTCAAGTCTGAATATGATCGCTTTTTGCAATTCATACAGTTCATACAATTCACCAGACCTAAGTTGTAGATTCATTAAACGGAAGAATGTACTGGCATTACTGGTTCTACTAGTTTTGCTCGTTTGAAGAGCGTATATCTATGGCTGTAGACATATATCACGTGCCACGGTTTCTGAGATCATAGATGAAACTAGTTGCTTGTCCAAACGAACCGGTGAATTTCTGCCGAGTAACGCTTGCCGAGTCGTTTAATAACGATTGCCTTTCTCTCGCGCATGCAGACGGGACAATCAGTCTGCACAATGAGTACGGGAAACTGGTCTCTGTGTTTCTGAACCCCGGGTTGGAAGTTACATGCATGAGCTGCGTCGACGAGAAGCTGATTGCTGGATTTTCGAACAACACAGTCTCAGTGATCTCGCTGAGTTCGGGTATGCAGTGCCTCAGTATCCAGACCCCGTTCGCAATCACGAAATTCAATGTGTTTGAAGACTACATTGCTCTTTGGTCGACTACAAACACAGAACTGCTGATGCTGCAGAGGACTACTTTCGACATTATTAGAAAATTCAGTACGAATTCCGTTATTCTAGACTGTTTCGACGACAAGAGCGGGATGTTTGTCGTATGTGCGAGTGAAGTCTACCTCTACAACTCTTCAAACGCTCTAAACGCTCTAAACGCTCTAAATGCAGTACCTGGTGCAGTACCTAGTGCAGAACAAAACAATGAATTGGATCTGGTTCTACAAACAAACTCGAAAATCGTTGGCGGGTGCGGGTACAACGACTCGATCCTGATTATTTTCGAACGGTCGTGGAAAGTCATGAATCTAGCGACTTTGAGCAACCAAATGACTGGGAAACTAGAAGAGGATGTTAGCGTTAACGCTCCAGAAGGGTTTGATGTCATACGGCTTCTGAACACGACTAAAGGCGTTCTGTTGCTGTGTTCAGACAACAGCTGTATTTTCATCCATAACAACAATATCCAAGTTCTGAGCCCGCCAGAAGACTGTGAATGTGTTTCTTCGAAAACAATTTCGTTCACAAGCAATGCGACGCTGGTGACTTCGGATATGTGTGTGTTTGACAACGTCGTGCAGGACAACGAGATCATGTGGTCTCATCGTGAAATCGAGGGCAAATTGACCGATAAAACTTATATTCTAGGCTCTGCTGACCCTGAAATCACTGCTACCTATACATCCCCTGACACCAATTGGACAGGAACCGTCTCTGGAAAGGTCAACGGCGTGCAAGTGTTTCCAGGGCCGGTTTGTAAACTAGTAAAGGACAAAGCCATCAGCTCTTTCGGATCAGTTCTGCTCCCGCTGTCGGATTTCAATGTCATTAATCCTGAGGAAAAAGCCTGTATTGATTCAAGGGTCTCAGTGAGGGTAGACTCTTTCGACAAGCTTAAACCTTGGAAAGGAGTGCAAGACTCTGAGCTTGTGTTTCTCCAGAACACCGAAACCAACAGCTCGACGTTAATCACGGTTCTGGAATTAAGCCATAATGAAATAACGACGGAGGACGCGCTGCAGCAACTCATCTTGCACCCGCAATCGGTTCCTGTGCTGGAAGACCTTTCTGTGATGTTTAAAGAGAGAGGCGAGCAAGCATACTTGGACTCCGTTGTGCTGCTGTTGTCGAAAATGTGGACGGCTACTAGAATCGACCAGTTGTCCCGGCTCATGGACGCAAGATCCTTGAAAGTGCTGGCGGCAGTATACCCTTTGTACGGCTTCACGCCCAAATTCTTTAAAAAGGTGATCAAAAAGATGCTCGATGACGGCAGCACTAATTCAAGAGAACTAGAAGCTGTGTTCTGGGTATTTGTGTACCAACCAACGCTTGTGAACGATATTGTTACCCCTTTCTACAAACTGTTTTCGTTGTCCACTAGCTACGTTGTCAAATTCGCCAAACGTATGGCCACTCTGAACAACGAAAAACTCGTTACCGATATCGAAATAATCTTTTTGACGCAAGCAGAGCATCATCATTACCGGTCGAAGTCGCATCTAAGGGAGGAGGAGTGTGTTCTGAAGGGGGAAAAAATGGCATTACAGGTTCTTTACTACTGCCTTGAAATGAACGAACAAAATGAAGAGCATGAAGAACATGAAGAACATGAAGAACATGAACAAAATGAACAAAATGAACCCGATACGGCACATTTGGGTATAGACGGCAGGTTAGACGCATTCCATGTTTCTGAACCCCAGCTCGTGCATCTTGTTTCCATTGCTATGTCGGCAGCTAGAAAAAACATCAGCATCGGCCGCGACGTGCTTGTGAAACTGAAAGACCAGAAACGCATCATTTTCCACAAAGATTCTCAGGTCCTGCTTGTGCCTACCCCTCAAACCCCTGGCCAGGCCGGCGTGTTACTAGAGGTCAACCGCAGCGATGTCAAGCATATGATCACATTGAAACTCAATAAAGACACCACAAAATCCTCTCCGGGGTCGTATAAATTCGGGATAGACGAGAAAACCATCTCTGCGGTCATCAACGGCCATATCTACTCGTGGAGTTTATACGGAGGGCTTATGAACATGTTCAGAAAAACAAGCGGCGCTTTAGAACCTGATCAGTGAATGAAACGCTTTAGACTCATTGCAATGGCTAAGTTGTATAACTGATAATGTTGTTTAGATACTTGTTTAGATACTTGTTTAGATACTTGTTTAGAAAGTGCTGTTTAAAAGAGCGTGTTGGAAGGAGACCTGGCTGTTGGTTTCAAGCAATGGTGCAAGTACCGCCGCCGGTGATTGAGCCCCACATATCGACCTGGGCTTGGTCGCGAGTTTGCTCGATCTCTTTAGGAGCTTGGTTCTCGACATTCTTCTCTGCTTTAGCAGCAGAGGCAATGGAGGCGATGGAGGCAGTGGTGGAATTGTTGGTGGAAGGCATTGAGTTTGTTGATCTCGATGAGGATGTGGATGAAGATGGAGGGAGCAGAGGGGCCTATTTATATTGTGGCACCCACCGTTATCACACGTTATCACACATTATCGCATACTGTCAAGGAGTAGATAAGTATGCGTATAATCTAACATGTCACAAGATTGCATGCTTTAAGTTTGGTCCCTGCAGCTGAAAAATGTGGGGAAGTTTCAAGTATGCGTCTAGCGAATGAGAGTAGAGAACCACAGCTAGCGGTGAGAAAAACCCTTTCCTGTGCCCTACCCGAATACCCTTATGCATGATGTCATAGTTATACGGTTCACGTTCCAAAAACACCTGTTGGATCCAGTTCGAAATTCGTTCATTATACGGGCTATATCTAATTCTACTGTATATTGCAGCCTGCTGTGCTTGCAGTACCTGCTGTACGGAGCGCGCGTGTATATATTACAGTCCCTAATTCCAGCTGGTGGATTCGTGCCTTGTTGACGCTCTATGCAAGGAGCAAATAAACACGGCGGAGTGCGTATTTCTGAATATGCTGCTAACACTGCCACCAGTGGGTTGTGTAAATGGGCCAGATGTATTAGGGCAATTCAGTCATCGCTTTGGTAGGTCCACATCCTGTCCTCGTCTATTCCCTGGACTTCTGTCAGGCCGAGATGCGCGAGCTTTATTGCCAGCGGGGAAAGGAGTTCCCTCGTTCCATTAGAGTACATTCCAACAACCTGGTACTCCGTGTTGTTATTAACGATCTCTATTGGCGGTTCTAAGGCACATAACAGCTGCATATCTTTCCTGAACCCGCCCAGTTTCAGGATATTAGGGTTCTTAGCCCGGTCTCTAAAATACCGGAACGCGTTGCCGCCATTGCCGTAGACACACGCTGTGAAATTCTCTGGAGTGACGGTATACGCTTTATACGCGCCCAGCTCCAGCGCCTTCTGTTTCAGCAAATTGCTGTACTTCGGGACTTTCACCGCAAACACGACAGACTCTCTGGCCAACGGGGACCCAAGATATCTGCATAAACTGGACAATTGCAGGCCTTGTGTACTGCATTCGGGAAACGGCAAGACGTTCTCGTCTCCTTCATGGTACTTCACGGCTTTAGAAATAAACTGGTCACGTTTAGACAGTCTTGGCTGGACGTCTCCGATCAGCTCAGCGTACAGTTTGCGTTCAAGAGCCGTCAATTTCTGTACATGGTCGGCATACAATTTCAAACGCATGGCTCATACTGTTTACCTGCTTACCATATCAATAAAGTGATTGATGAAATTAGTGCACGACTTAATCAGCTGACAGGTAGGCAGCTCCTCTCAGCTTTAACTTGAGTAGACGGTTCGAAAGGCGTGGATTATATAACTACGCAGTTAATGACTGTTTGTTACATGCGTTAGTGGTAGTTACATGCGTTAGTGGTAGTTACATGCGATAGTGGTTACATGCGTTAGTAGTTACATGCGTTAATGGTTACATGCGTTAATGGGTATGTACGCGCGGGTACAATGTATATGCATAGTAGATTACGGATCTGTTAAAACGATTCCAGCGTCAGGCTTTCGGCAATCGCGCTGCCGTCAACGGCTTTCTTGAAATCGGCGAAACTCAGTTTCCCGGTATTCGTGCTGTCGGCTTCGATGATTGTCTTATCAATGATCTGCTGCAACTGCGCGTTCTGAAGGTTGTCGCCGACCATTTTCTTCAGCACAATGAAAACCTCGCCGTTTGAAAGGTACCCGTCGTTGTCTAAGTCGAAAACACTGAACGCGAATTTAAGCTTCTCCTCGCGGTTGCCTTTGCTCGAGAATACCGAGAGCGCGCTGACGAACTCGCCGAAGTCAATCGTCCTGTCTCCGTTCTTATCAAACACCTCGAGCAGCCGCGCGCCTAATGGGTTTGTCCGGATCGTGGGAATCGCCAGAAACTCCTCTTTATCAATAGACCCGCTCGAGTCGGTGTCGATCTTCATGAACCGCGCAAGCAGGCGGTTCAGTTCGTACAGATCGAAATTAGACGTCTGCACAAGAACCTGTGGGATCTCGTATTTCTCTTCCGTCATCCTGCCCTCTCAATGAACCTTTGGTTTAGACTACTGCAGTTGTGGCCTAGTACGTGTGATGTCAGCACAGGGTGCCGGTGTGGTGCTCATGTGCTCATGTGCTGATACGCGCTGATATAAGCTGTGAACCTGTTACATGTTAGTCGCATCAGTCTCAGCGTCTGTCGGGTGCAGCTCAGGTGCAGCTCTTAGCAGTGCTTAGCAGTAGGTTGTATTAAGCAGTATCAGCGTTCAGCATTAAGGGTGTAGGTTAGCACAAACAGATGCAGATATGCAGTAGATGCGGTATTAGCGAGAATAGGTGCGAGAAAAGAAACGGAAATGGCAAATATAATAGAATAGAAAGGAATCTACTAAAAGCATGTCAATAAGCTAATAATAATATAATAATATAATAAATCAGACCGCAGTAAGCTGACTCCAGTCATAGAGAAAGCTAATTAGGGGGGGGGGAAAAGCAATAAAGGCCATTAACAAACCCGACCATCATCTCGACCACGGGTACAAGGTAGAAATTGATGAAAAGCGGGCTGTTAAGAGCCAGGCATTGCAAATCTCTGTTGTTTTGATAAATCTTTGTTTTCTTGTATTCTGTAGCGGCTACTTTCGACAAGGATAGAAAGCCGCTGAAGAACAGCAGCTCAATAGAAGTTTTTGCGCAGGTACGTAGCCAAACGAGCACACACGGCTGGAGCAGAGACCGAGTCGAAGACTAAGTCGAAGACTGAGGCTGAGGAACGAGGAAGGCAGAGAACTACAGCTCGTCTGCAGGCAGAGCAACGGAGAGCTGATTATAATCGAGCATGTCGTACTCGCTCGCGTCTTCTCTGCCTCGGTCGAGATCCACAAACGAGAACGCGTACGCACTAAGCATAATGACTACCAGCAGGAAGTAGAACCCGTAGCGAATATCATGCATGTACTGCGTGACCACGCCAGTGATAACAGGACCGAACACAGACGACCCCTTGCCGGAGACTGCGTAGAACGCGAAAAAAGTGGCCTCACCGCCCTCGGGAATGAGAACGGTGTAAAGAGCACGTGAAACCGCTTGCAGAGCACCCAAGACGCAGCCGTACCATGCGGCCATGACGTACATCTCCCAAGGGTGCTTGAGCCCGATCTGCCAGCTGAAGAAACCAAGCAGACCGTAGACGGGAATTACTGCAGAAATCAGCGCTATATAGACCATCGCGTTATGTCGTGGGAGGAAGCGGCCCGATGCACAAGCGCCGAACAGTGCAAACATGATTGTCACAAGCGCGACAAGCGCGAGTTGCGGTGTTTTCATGCCCAAATCGACCTTCGCAAACAGGATCGCGGTTGAATTGATTGTGTTGAGTGCGCCGCTCAGAAGCAGCCAGCCCAGCAGAAACAGAGCTATATCCTTCAGCCGCTGTACATGCCGCAGTACCTCCAGAAGCTGGATCCAGCCGTGGGCTATAAGCTCGAAAAAGTTGGTCCTGGAATAGAACTCGTCAATGAGTTGATTAGAGTCCAGGCCCTGGATAACCACAGGCTGGAAAAGCAGCCACCACCAACCGATCATGGAAATGGCTTCAGAAGTCCGTTTCGTGTGCTGCGCAACAAGAACAGTCAGGATATGCGCAAGAAGGGCAGCCAAGTAGCCCCAGGACGCGCCAGCACTCGAAATCGAGGTGCTGATTCTGCTTACGGCCTGGACCTCGTTTTCCTGAACCACGGGTTCCGGCGTCTCGAAAGCGCCATGGAACCGATCGGGTTCAGTCAGAATACGTGCCTGCTGCGTGAGATAAGTCTGCGAAGAAAGTCTAGGCAGGAAAGCGTCTCTACACACCGACACGGCACCGTAGCAGCTGCTTGCAAGCAGGAAAAGCAACGCCGGCAACACGAAGCCGGAATCAGGCGTGTTAGAAGCATGCCTGCCTAGCCAGATAGTGAACACTGCGCCAGCAGCGGCTAGGATGACTAACAGTCGCTTCGCATGCGGAGTGCGATCAACGAAACCAGTGCAACTGAGCATGAAAACGACCTGCCCGAGAATGCTCGCAGACATGGTGTATAGAGGAAGGCTCGTGCTGTCAACGTACCACGAAAACACCCGTGTGACACAAGTCGCAGTGGTGTCGTCGCAGGGAAGAGAATGGTCGCCGGGATTAACGCCTTTCGAGCGCGCAATTTCAGCAAGCAGAAGAGGGATGTACGTAGACATCGCCGAGACGACAAATGGTTCGGCTGCAAATGCGCAGGCGTACCATCCGTACAGCCGCATCTTCAAGGTAGGAGTTCAGGTCGCCAACTAAGTGAAAATTACATAATACGATTTTCACGTCGTATGTAACCCACTCAAACCTACCACCCAAAAACAGCCATTATCGCCCACCATACAATAGATAACGAGAGACAACACAATCAAAGAAAAAAATATGGCTGTTAGGGAAAATCTGTTGTTTTTTTGTTTCGACCAAAAAAAACTCCGTAAAAAAAAGTTCGAATAAAAAAAGACGAGAAAAGGGTGTGTGGAAAGATTATTGGTAATGCGGATGCAAGCATGAACACGGCTCACAGTTGCAGGAAAAAAATGGGAATAGGTTTTTCCTGGGGAAGAGAAATACGTCTTGACCGGCGTACTTGGAATTGGTGCAGCAAACGTACAAATTCACTGGATATTTCCCCCCTAAACCCACAAAAAACACTGTGAGGATAATTCAAGCTCGTAATTCCAACAATTCCAAAAAACCCATTCCCAACCCTCTAAATTCAACCCCAAAACTGAATATCTTAGATACCGTATTGAGGTGTATGGCAAGGGCAGGGCATGGGTAACCATCCACAAAAAAAACGCTCATATGTCTGAAATATAAACAAACAAAAGACGCAGAGGTATTAAAGCAGGGCCAAATTAGCACTGCTTTAAAGCATCTCTAGTAAGTCGAAACAGTCCACATAGCGAGTAAGAAAGCAGGACCCTTCTTAGTTAGTTTTAGGAACGAAAGGAGTAGCCGATTCCGCGCGGAACTCGACGTCAGCAACAGGGGCACTAGCGCCGGCGCTAGCAGGGTCTGAAGCAGCAGCAGGAGCTGCAGGAGGAGTGTTCGGGTGGCTCTCGAGCTGAGCCGAGTCGACACGCTGGTCACGTGCCAATACCCAGCGTTCGAACTGATGCAGGGGTCTGACCAGGTTGCCCTGGACCTCGGCATTAGGCGCGTTCAAAAGGGCCTGGGCGACGATATCAGTGGTCTGCGCGAGCGCGCGGATACGGTTGAACCCGGCAATGACGCTGATAGGAACGAATCCGTTATCGTCCATGTTGCGGCGAAGGTATAGATCCTTGCACAAGTTCTCCATGCTGAAGTAATAATTAAGCTGTCCAACGAGCTGCATGAAGGCGTTCTCGTAGAGGCCAGCGGCAGGGCCCGGAATCGGGATAGCAGGGACCATTCCCGGAACGGGCATAGCAGGCATTCCCGGCATGCCAGGGACGATCGGCATAGCCGGGTAGTAAGGAACCTGCGGGCCGGAACGAGGAGCGCCGTTGCGCTGCTGTTTGCGGTAGCCGTTCGAAGAAGACGAAGAGGAGTTGTCGCCGTTCGCAGAAGCGTTGGACTCGTTGGAGTTTCCGTTAGAGCCGTTGTTAGAGCCGTTGCCGTTGGAGTTCGAGCGCTGGTCGTACTGCTTGCGTTTGTCGTCGTTTTTGTCCTGCTTGTCGTCGTCGTTGCGCTGACGAGAGCGGTTTCCGCCGTTGCCGTTATGGTTAGAGTTCGAAGCGCCGTCGCGAGAGCCGCCGCGGGTGTTAGTCCGGCGTTTAGTGCCTTGCTGGCGTTTGTTGTTGGATCTCGGTCTCGAGTTCGAGCTCTGGTTCGAATTCGAGTGAGGGCTGCTAGGAACCTCTTCGGGGGAAGGCGTGATCACCACCCATTTTTCTTTGCCGTTCGTAGACCGTTTAGGCTCACGAGCGCGTTGTTGAGCGGCGTTAGTCGCTTTTTTCGGCGAGTCGAGCAGTTCGATGCCGGATTTGGGAGAAGGGGTCGGGGAAACCGCTTTCCAGGGAGTCGCCTGAGGGACTGGCGCAGGAGCCAGCGTGACAGCAGGTTTGGCAGGGGTTTGGACGCTCGGTTGAGCAGCTGTAGTAGGAGCCGGAGCAGTGCCATTAGCTGGAGTGCCAGCAGCAGCTGTAGTAGCAGCAGTTTGGGCCGGGGCTTGAGCTTGGGTTTCGGGCTGAGCCTGGGGCTGGGGCTGAGAAGGTGCAGTTTCGGTGTTAGCAACAGACATGGTTTTAATTTTTGAAAAGGGGTTTTAACGGTATTGAAAAAACGCAGTCCAGCGAGTTAACTTGGTGTTAAAAAAAGTGTGTAAAGGGAACGGCGCTGTAAAGGGCTGTGTAAATAGAGGTTTTTGAAGTAGAGAGATGCTTGGTTTATGCTTTCTTTCTCTGAAATTTTTTTCTCTTTTGTAACGCTGTGATCCGCCTGTTCTCTTTTAAGACTAGAACAAGGTGCTGGTGATACGCGGGATGGTAGTGCCTCTAGTGCTTTGGGGGCTAACGATGAGATGACCTAGTTTTTTTCAACCACAGTTTGAGACCTGTTATGTAATTATTATATGGAACCCTAAACCTTAAATGTGAGTCGGTTTTTGCAGGCCTGGGGCTTCATAGAATAGGGGAATACACATACACATGTATAGCGCGGCCGACGTTATGGACGGCCGATGTGGTGAACGGCGTAGTTGGTTAACTAGTTGAGCTGGTTATAAAGTCAATGATTATCCAGATCTTTAGGAAATATTAGATTTATTAATTTCTAGCTGGTTTTTGCTTTTTTTTACTCTGCTTCGACTGCTTCAGCCGTTCTTAACTAGCTCTTAATATGTTCCTAATATGTTCGTAACCTGTTGGCTAAGCTCTCAGTCTCATTGATCCTGGTCACACTCATTACATACGCTGCAGTGCAGTGCGCATTATAGTCCATTATGCCTGGCATTATGCCTGGCATTGTGCTGTGAAATGGCAGTTTAAACGGCGCTAATGGCATTAGTTCGAAATCATTCTGCTTCTCATATATACAAGAACTTCAGATTATATATAAATACTGCGTCGAGCACATTTCTATAGACTTGTGCCGTGCTATTCCCGTTTTTGTGCAGAAACGCGATCATACTGCGCCCATGCTATGCGCGCTAGCTATTACAAATTACAAATTATCTATTACAAATTATACGCTACATGCTGCACCTGCACCTGCACCTGTATACGATCTGCATTCGTACGCGAGAGCTTTTGTTTATCTTACGTGTTTGTGTACCTAACTTTGTATTGTGATAAGTATCAACCCGTCATCGTGTACTTAGCATGTCTATATATCTACATATTTATAAACGTGAATGAGCACACTCCTACACGCGCGCCAGCATGCTCGCGAATACACCAGAACTCTTGGTACTGGTAATTAAATGCTTGGACGTAAATTATAAGCCGCCATTAATGGCGCGCTTGGCACTGAAATATTAAATACCAGCATCACGTCAACGCTACTTGTGCACGCTTTAGATTGGCGCTAATTGCATCCAAAAGCATATCTGTCTAAAGATCGCACTGTGTTTAGTCCGGTGACTAACTATGAACAAAGCGCTGTTCAGACAAGCTGTGTTCGTGCGAACTTCGGTCCGTGCGTATGCGCGCAAAGCGCCTCCTATTCCTAAAGGCATCGGCAAGCTCCTTCCGCCGTTAGAACTTTATAAACGCATTGTCAAAGTCCACAACACTTTGCCGGCCGAGCTCGGCGAACTCGGCAAATCGTTTGCTAGGAATGAGTTCAAGCTGCACAAAAAACTCGATAACGCGTACGAGATCGTCGCGTTTTTGTCACAGTGGCAGCAGTACCTTGTGATGCTTGAAAACAACGACTGGAAAGACAGCGAGCTGCACGTTGAAACCATCGACAAGATGTCAGATCAGCAGATCGAGCAATTATACGAACTCATGCTGGCTGCTCAAGGAAAACCGCCAGCCGACAAACCCACTAAATAGTATTTGATATACTACATCTATACACTCTCTACCTCACCTTTCTATTTCATTATCCGAAATGGTTAAACAAGGGCTATCCAATGAAAGGCGCGTCGTCGTATATAATAAGCTGATCTATAAATTACAAAAAGTGATAGAATTTGGTCACAATCGGTGTGAGACGATAACGCCTCAAAACGACAGCGCGACAGCGCGACAACGAGACAACGCGACTGCCACTGCCACACTGCACACGACTTGAGTATACAAGGTATATATTACATCAGCATATGTTCGCGGGATCCGTCCGGTTCGAGGCTCTAGACCTAGACTACAAACCGAACGAGACTCGACGGCATGGGTCTGAAGCCGTGCAGAGAGTAGGCGCCAGCAAAATGTATGCTGTTCTCACCACTGCCTCAGACCTGCCTGATTTCTCGGTTTTTGAACCCTTTAGTTCTCAGCTGCCTAAACTGAATATCAATGCTGTATGGCCGCATCACGAGCAGCAAGAACTGAGAGAACTGAAAGAACTGAAAGAAGTTGATCTTTATTTCAGTCTGAACCCGAAATTCCTCGAAACCCAGTACGAAGAGACGCTTTTCGGGCACAGATCGCTGACTGCATTCCCTAAACTCGTGCTTGCGAAGGCCCGAATAGGAATTGCGCCTCACAAATTCATTGCTGGTTTAAAAACACTGGTCCAGGACCCGCAGCAACTCGATACTAAACACGAGTCACCCGAGTTCATCGAGCTGGTTAAAACCAGAATGCTAGCCGACGAGCAACCAGAACGGCCTATTTCGACGATTCTGCGGTTTCTGAAACTGCGCGAAACGCAACTACAGGTTCTAGTTGGTCTTGAACTGCACGCTGTTGACCAGTCTTGTAACGCTGTTTTAAACCGGCATTTCAACCGGCTGTGTATTTGGCAAGCGGTTCGTGGATCCAACGACAACGAGAACAGCGCTCCGCCTACTTCGAATCCAGCAAATCCTAACTCGATTAATGCAGACGGGGATGGAGACAGCAAGAACGCGGCCTCATTGAACTCTACAGATACAGTTGCCGAGTTCTGTTTACAGGTGATTATGCCGTTCTTCAAATCGGTTAATAGAGAGAAAACTAAAGAGTTTTTGCGTATAAGCCGCGGCGTCAACACGAGACCGAGGCCTTTGAAACCGGTGAAACCGGCATCGCGTCGAGACACGTCTAACCAAGGGGTTCCAGGACCGGTTCCTATGCTTGCACGTCTTCGCAAGCCTGTTGAACCAATTGCTGACGGACCCACTGATAAGCTAGCGTCTAGGCAGGCTTCAAGGCAAGCTTCAAGGCAACCGTCTAGGCAACCGTCTAGGCAGGCATCAAGACATGCTACAAAGACGGATACTTTGCGTCCTTCGTACCGGCCTTCGTACCGGCAGTCCCCGACCTTGCTCTCAACATCTGAAGCAGCGCACACTTCGAGCAACCCAGTTTTCAAGGCTTCAAGGCAAAACACTGTAGAGGTACGGTTCAGTCGGGCTGTTCCTGCGTCTTCAAGGTCGACGTTGAACGCATCGTTAAACGCATCGTTGAACTCCCAGCCTTCAATTTCAAGGTCGCAGTCAGTAGTCGCTAAAAAGGAGTTGCCCAAACCTGCTGAGTCCCGTCTTCCTACTAAACGCACAGCCACAACAGTTGAAGCCACACCGGCTAAAATGCGCACTACGATCCACGCATATGAGTCTGTTCCTCTTGAATGGGAAGTCGGGTCTACTGATTCTGATTGAAGCAGCTGGAATGATGTAAATTGATATTTATGATGTTATGATATTTTTGAAATTTTTGGAATTTTTGGTGAAATAATGGTGAAATAATGGTGAAATAATTCATGTGGTAATTTATGAGACAATTCATGAAATTTATGAGATAATTTAATTAATTTAATTTATAAACCATTTAGCAGAACCGACTACTCCAATGCTTCATTAACCATTTTCAATGCCTCCTTTGTTTCTGCCGGCGGTGCCTGTTCAATGGCTTCTAGAAGAGCAATTTTCAAGTGCGACCATGCATCCGGCTCTTTCTGGCCTCGGGCAGCCACCGGTTCAAGCCACGCGCCAAGGTTACACACAATAATCGCTAAAGTGACTTCCGGTCCTAATGCAGCAACCCCGCGAACGACCCCGTATAAACTAGGAAGCGGTCGTTGAGGGTCCAAAAAGCTCTTCAACAGCGTCCTCGTGAGTCTAGGGCGGAGGTTCGTGTACTGCGACCCGAACTCGCGCACGACGCGGGCTAGCATGCTTGCGGCATAGTCCCTGGCCGACCAACCGCCGTTCTCGATGCGTCTGGCCAGCAAAACGGTCAGAATGCATGGGACTATTTGGTGGATATAGTTACCAGCATGCACGGTTTTATTAAGGAGCAGAGCCCGCAGAACCCTGAGCATTGTGATCAGCGTTTGTTCATGAGTAAGGTCAGCCGCGATTTTCTCCTGGGCAAATTGAACGAAATACGGCGTTAATTGATGCAAACCAGGGTCGTTTTCTAAACTAAGGAGCGCGATCTCGGCCTCGCTCGCCGTGTCTTTGCCTTCAGGAGCCGGCATGCAAAGAGCCGCGACAACCCTGTCGAAGTAGAGTTGCAGCTCTTTGGAAACCATATGCTTGACAAGAGGCTTGATCTCGGCTTCTTGGCCGAGCCGGCTCGTCGAGTACGTGACCTGCGATCCGCGAAGTTGTGGATCGATTGCCCTAACCTCGCCCGCATGGGGGTTCTGAGGAATTGCCGGTTGGACGCCTTCGACTGCGAGCCAGTGAGCCGTGAATGTGGGTTCGCGCGGGATTTTGGGAATAGGCGCTGCAATCAGTTTCTCGAGATCGACCTCGTCTTCCTCGTCAAGGTAGTAGACTGTCTGCCCTGCCGATCCCAGCATCGCCTCTTTGAATTTCAGCGGCCGCTCGTTGTCGTAGCCGTATAGAGGCTCAACGTTCAACACTTTTAATGCGGCGCTGATGTCCCGCGTTGTGAGAGTGCGCCGTTTGCTGTGGCGCATGAACTTGCGCGCCTGCTCGATCACCTCGTGCAGCCGGTACTCTACATCCATGGCCATGGCTTTGCTCACATCGTCGCTGAGGGAACCGATCCCTATAGCCTCTGCAGCGTCGCGAACAGTGTCGCTATGCGACCACAACGTCGTGCTCTGCCGCGACATGATGGGTTAGGTTAAGACCACTGCCCTTCTTTATATTGAACATCACCTGCTAAATATGTGCCTGCTAAGAGTATAACCTTGTACACTGCTCTAAGCTGCTAGGACTGAAGAATCCATTCATCCTTTGTTTGCTGTACTTATGTTTCTAATTGAAGTTATTGTCCTTTTCTTTTGTTTTCTTTTTTCGCCTGCTCATCGTTATCACTTTCTTGTAGTTAAATTTTGTATTTTCATTTTAAACTCTTTTATTTCTTTTTTAATTTGCTTTTTATTTCAATTTTTATTTCTGTTTTCGTTTCTTTTTCGAACGATTGTTTTCTCGCATTTCTTCACAAGGTCGCTTCCCACTGTGTTTTTTTTCTTTCAACTTACCTGCTCTTTTTTTTTTTCTAATCAAAAATCAATGAGAGTGTCAAGACGTTTGCTGTCGCTGGCCAAACCGCCGTTGGAGACGCTGCGTATAACGCTGGATTTCGAGATCAACGAGCTGCTGAAACACAGTAAACTGTTTAACCAGACATCGCCAAAAGCGCTGCTTGAACTGCGCGATGTGCGCCCGATGATGAATTTGTTTTCAAAGATCACTGATCTCGGCGGCGGCGATCTCGTGGCTTCTGACACCGTTCGCGCTCTTTGTTTTTCAGCCCGCGATTCTTCGTTTGCTTTACGCCGCTTGCCGTTCTCAGAAAGAGCTCCTAACCGAGCTGAATTGTTCCAAAATCTGCGCGAGTCGGCTCTGGAAGTATGCAGCGCTATTGAGAACGAGAAAATTTGCCCGGACCAGTCTGTTATCAGCAATTTATACTCGTTGTTCCAGAAAGTCGGCCCACATGCAGGCGTGACGCTGTTTAAACGACTTGGTGCTCTTCGTGAAAAAGCAGTTCCAGGATCGGAGCTGGCAGGCCGCCTCTCTTTACTTACTCATGAACATCTGGTACCCTGTATCGTGAAATCCGCTGTTCCTCAAGAAGAACTTGAGCGGCTAGCGCCTATAATTGCCTCTTCTGATGCTGGCAAAGCTTACCTCGCATGGGGGTACTTGAAATACGGCGATGTTGTCAAAGCCACAAAGATATTCGACGAATTGATTGAGCATTCAGACCGTTTGACCCCGCAGTTGTTAGCTTATCTTCTAGACGCGTTTATTGGCGATGCTCCACCTGTTCTTGCAATTTCTATTTTCACGACGTTCAAGAGCCATGTTCCGCACTTCATGTCAGTGACACGGCTTATCCGTAACATCGCTGTGGCTGCCGAGCTCCCTGAAACCGGGCCTGAGCTACAGTTTCCGCTGAAGGATGATAGTGGAACAAACAACCGCAAGCAACTGATCACCAGCGTGTACTTCGCCTACATCGACAGGCTGGCCGTTCCTAACGATATGGACGTGAAATCAACGACTCTGGAACTGGTTAGCTGTTTACTGGCTGATAACGATATTACCTATTTAAAGAACCTTCTTCCTACTCTTCTTTCGACCTACGAAAAGAAGTTCGAGACTACTGAATTGCTGCTGAACGTTGTCTTGTCCCGAGTAAGCAAAGTGGAGAAGGCTAACACTCACCAAGACGTTGACAAGCCGTACAGAAAAAGCGATGCGGATGTTGAGCCAGAATTAAAGAGTTTCATTTGCGAAATCCTTGCCATGTTCGAGAGCCAGCCTAACCCCTCAGTCATTGGTTGCCGTGTACAGTTATCAGCGCTTCGTAAACTGCCGCTTTCAGAGGCTGAGAAACGCGCTGACTTGATTTGGCAGACTAGAACGAGCCTGCCGCAGCCAATTGGGAGCTTGGATTTAGTCGCTTTGGGGCACGCTATTGGGAAGACCCCGTTTTTCTACGAACAGCTCAATGCCTTGAACAACTCTGGGGATGGAAACGTTCACGTCCAGATTAAAGGCAGACGGTAGGAAAAAAGAAAAAAAAAAGGAAAGAAGAACTCTGGGATGTAGTTGACTTTTAACCTTCTCGGTTCTCTGGTAATGCCGAGCGAGCTGCCTTTATGACGTGTGTGTACGTTTTCACTGCTTGCGCAACGATTTCGTCGTCCTGTTTAGTGCTGGTTACAACAGGCAGAATACGCGTTTTTAGAATATCGTTCAATTCCTCGGTTTTCTTTAATAAGAAAAGCACGTTCTGGCGAAGTTCATCTACAGGTTCGCTGTTCTCCATCTAAATAACTGAATTTACAGAAAATTACTGTAATTGTATATATTCCGTGGTCTTGTGGTTTTTGTGGTCCTGCAGCTTTGCAGTTCTCTTTAGGGTAGCGCTTACACAGAGCACAGAGCACAGAGCACAGACATCGGGAACAATGTAGGGTATGCATGTAGGGGTGCCATGTAAGTACCATGCAGGGGCGTCATGTACAGCGCTATGTACAATGCCATTTCAGGGCCCTGTAACGTTTCTCATGTGTGCTATATAAGCTGCCTGTATAGCCAAGAAAACTGAATACCTATTTTGTTCTATGTAGTTCTATGTATTAAATTACTTCTGCCAATGTCTACCTGTGGCCCAAGCACTATAGGCATACAGACTCATAGTATCGCATGCATGCCTTACCCAACATCAACACGAGACGCTAATGGTGTAACTCGATTTTATCGATTACTAATCGGCATGCTTTACGGAGGTCTGCGGTCTGCACGCTGGCTGCGTAATTTAAGGCAGGCGCCAATGGTCACGGCGTTCCGCAATATGGAAACTGGGCAGGTTCTGTACTCACAGACCTTGTACCCCCAGCAGTTCTACATAGACCAACAGTTCCGGTGGCCGAACTGGCAGAACCGGAAACCGAAGATCCGGCGCGATATGTGGCGCGCCATGGCTGTTACAGAGCTCCCTACTTGGGACACTGCTGTCCAGATGTATAAAAACCTGGTCCAGCTTCGGACCCAGCGCGACCTCACAATGAAGAACCAGGCAATGGCCTGGCGCCGCAAGAACGCTGACGGGAATATCTGGTACTGGAACCAGTACAGGCCCACGTATACACAAGAAGCCGTTGCAGATATATGCAGCGCTTTAGAGGCGATAAATTTGGGCGAGAACCGGTCTGCGATCGTACACTGGGAGCATGCTTTCCGTAAAGGGTCTGAAGACGTGTGGAAAGACGTTAATGCCGAGCACCGCGAGATTGCGCCGTTCAGTATGCGCGAGCAAAGCGTTGCTCTTAACGAGATCCGTAAAGCTGCTCTTCAGCGGGCGCAAAAGGTGGACCTCGAGGAAACTGAGCTCAAGCGCGAGCGCGACGCTATATGCCGCGCGCAGAACAAACCCACTGAAGACGAGCTTGCTGAACTGGCTATGGCTGAGCGCGAGACGCGTCTGACCGAGCTGCATGTTCTGAAACAGGAGAAACACCGCGAGCTGCTTGCCAAACGTCCTGACTTGAACGAGCTCGAACGCCGCGCCAGAGCGATCACAGCCGCTGAGGCTGCGCTGGAGCAAGCTAAAAAGTCCTTCGACCCGTTCACGCCGCACGGCCAGCGTGGTTTGGCTAAGAAACCTATCAAGCAGTGTACTCTGGCATTGCGGATCGCGCAGAAATCGTACGACGATCTCAAGAGCGAGATCGACGGACGCAGCTCGCTGTTAGTCAAGGTCCCGCAGCGCCCTGAGCGTTTGCAGATCAATAAAAACAGTTTATGATTCGAACTTAAATAACGATGTAACTATACAATTCATGCACACATGCACACATGCACACAATCCACACAGTTCATACAATCCATACAATCTACACAATCCATACAACCCATAAAATTCATAAAATCCACACATTCCATGCAATCTACACAATCCATACAATCCATACAATGTGCACCATGTGTATACCATGTGTATACCACGTATACCCATGAGTTCTTCAATGTCAGGACATGCTTTGTACAATGTGTTTGAGGGGTAGTTGTGTAAACGTAGTTATCAATCTGGTTACGTGGTTATCAGTCTAATGACGTGGCTATCGATCTGGTTACGTGACAACGCATGTGGCGGTGGCTACATGTCTTGTAACATTTCGATTGGGTTCGACGGATTACGCGTTTTTTGTGGATCACGATGATTACAGCCAATTAGTGGACCAAGACGCGCGTCTGTGCATAAGCAGTTGTGGGGTTGGTGCTAAGACTGAGTAAGTGCGTGCGTGAGAAACAAGTTCGACGGCGTTACTGAGGCGTTGTTGGGACTTGAATAAGTATATAAATGAGAACAGGTTACATGCGTATAAGTTTAAAAGAATATCTTCGGGTTGGCTTTATTAGAAAAAAAAGTGTGAATGGATTAAATACTACATGTAAGTGTTAATTATGTACATCGGGTAGTTCTCCCGTATAATGGTGGGGATGCTTGACTGTAAACGTGCAGTGTGTACGTTCAGTGTGTGCGTGCAATGAGTGCGTGTTCGGTGCGGTCAGTGCTGTGTGTATATGCATTTGGACGTGCTTAGCGAGCGTGCTTCAACCGTTTGTGCCGGGATAGTGCGTCCAGCCGGCTGAAGGTCTTCGAGTCATCGCCGCAGTGCTCGCAGTAGTACATCTTGCGCACAGGAGCATGAATAGTCTCCTGGTGGCGCGCCAGATCGTACGGCCGCGTGAACGAGCGACGGCATTCAGACCCGTCGGAAAACGTCAATTTGCATACATGTGTCGTGCTGCTCATAGCAGAACCAGATCGCGCCGCACGACGACGAGGCGCTTTACGGCGCTTCTCGGCAGACGGAGAAGCCGATCCGGCCGTTCTCGAGCCTGAAGGCGATGCCAACGGAGGCGGAGAAGCGACTGAGGGCGATGCCATAACCGCTGGAGAAACAGGGATGTTGTCACCTTTCTCGTTCGGTTTACGCGGTTGCGAATCGGGAGGCGGGGTCCGCATTCCCGAAAGCCTAGGGCTCAAACTGTATCGCACCGTGTCTGAAGAAGACGCTGGGACTGAAAGCATGGATTCGGGGTTCATGCTACCAAAGCCAGGGTTGCGATCGCTGTTTTGGTGAGCGCCGGCGGCGTTGGTGCTGACAGCATTGTTAGTGGCGGCGGCGCGAGTGGCGCTGTGAACAGGAGTTGCAGGCTGGGGTATGTAATTGGAGGTAAAAGCTGGGGGTGCATGACTGGGAGCATTGTGGTTGCTGTTGTTCAATGGGACGTGACCGGTATTGGGTGCATGGATGCTGCCCAGTGTATGGCTGGGTGCAGCAGCCCTGGTCGAGTGAAGACTCGACATGCTAGTGCCGTTGTTAGGCGGCATGGAATGCATAGGGTTCATGGGGATTCGCGTAACTGGGCTTTGCACTGGTTTCAAAGATTGGTTCATCATTAGCTGGTTCGCAGGCTGTTTCGATGCAGGGTTCGCCAACTGGTTAGCAGGCTGAGCCTGGCTAGGCTCGTCCATAATGGGATACACGTCGTCCACGAAATCGCGAACGTCAAGACCCATCTCGACGTCCAAATCGTCCATGCACAGCGGGATCTCATCGTTCAATGAATTCAGTTTGCTTGCGTTGGTGTAATCGGCATTTCCTCCATGGTTGAGCTGCAAATTGCTCGGGTCGATGAACTGGAACGGCGCTGAGTCTTCCTGGTGAGCCTGTTTGTGCGGCTCGCCTCGTGTCATCACCTCCGAATACGACGGGGTGTACGCCACTGGTGGCACGTACCGATGGTAGTATTCGGTGTCAAAATGAGGAGGGTTTAGATGCCGCGAGCAAAGAGGGGGGAACTCGCTCTCGTGTTTAGGAGGAGGAGGGAAATCGACATCGTCGAAGTCCATATCGAACACATTGTCGTCCATGTCATCTTCGCTGTCGTTCTGATCATCACTCAAAGCCCAGCCCATCACTTCCTCAACACTGAGCTGATTGTTGCTGTTTCGAGTCTCCTCGGGTGGGATGTAAAGCCCGTCGCGGATCTCTAGCGGGTCAGGAGGAGGAATTTCTTTCTGGGTTGGCGGGTAGTTGCTCAGGTAGCAGTCAACGCTCATGTCGTCCATTGGATGGGGAGGAGGAAGACTGCTTTCGCTGGTATTGTTGAACAACGCCATATTGATGTTGTTGCTGTTGTTGTTAATTTCTTCGGTTGTCTCTGCTTTCTTATTCCAGGAATTTTCTTCAAAATTCAATTTTAGTTTTCTTTTATCGTTATCTTTCCTCAACTTGCTAATTTCTTTTTGAAGTATGGGAGGAAAGAGGGGTGATGTGTCCGGGTGACTTATTAGGTTGTTTACTTCAGCTTTAGTAACAAGGAAGTTTATATATACAGTGCTTATGAATGCAAATGATGTAAAAACGTCTAAGTGTTGGTAATCTTGCATACAACAAACAAGGCGCATTAGTGAACACTCGGCAGTGTAATATTGTTTGATTATGCGGTTAGGTCAGTTTATGCACTCCGATAATAAGAAACCCGATTACCTGCCGCGCAATTGATTAGCCAGCACCACATACGCGAACTGTATACATGTTAAAACCCGCAAGGCATTTACAAACCACAATTAAATCTATTAAGTCTAAAAAAAGGTATCAGTTGTATACGCCTCTCTTTTTATTTCTTTTTATTTCTTTTTATATCCAAGATATTATTTTATAACGTTGCCATCCCTATGCACACACACAGACAAGCAGGCCTCACACTGCTTGCACCCATACATCATATGCACAGAACACATACATCGATTGATGACTATGTCCTAATTGAAGGCCATTGCTACAGAAAACGCTTTTACAATTGCGCACCTATTGCTATATTGTCTCTTCTAGATTATAAGTTATATTCATTAGATTGCAAGTGCCGGAAGAAAATGGAAGAAAATATCCCATAAAAAATACAAGGTATAGAATTTTCTCGAAGTTTCTATGATTTCTCTGGTATTACACCGCTATTCATCTTGTTTTTCGATCTGCCTAGCTATTGCTGACTACTGATTGACGTGCTCGGGATGCCGCAAGAATTGCGCTTCAACCTTTTTTGGCTTCTAACGGTCAACCTGCATATCGCGGTAAGCTATATTGAAAATAGGGTTAGGTGCTTTTTGTCTTTATTCTTTGTTCCGCAAGTCTGAGTGATCATTTCCTGGGCAAAAAGTGGTGAATATTAAACTGTAAATAATGAGCTCATTCTTAGCTTAGCTTTGTTTCTCTCACCGGTGGTCAATCGGTACAACGACGGCTGCATTTTCTTTTTATTCTAAGATCTGTCTGGATATCTTCTATGTCGTTACGGGAGCACTTTATGATGTAATATGCACGCTGTGACGGTCCAGATGTTATGTCATCATGATAGAATTACAAAGGACGTGTATTAGGCGTGCAATAGGCGGTGCCTTCTTTCCCAGGTTGAGTAAAAATATCCCTTCACAAGTGTCGTATTATTAACGATTAGATGAGATTATATTAAAACTTGAGTTGGATTCTCGCCGTTTCCATTATGTCTGCACCCTCAAACGAAGATTTGCTTACTGTCGGTACGGGTGTCACTTTCAATGTTTGTGCGCAACGCAATATATTTTTCTGAGCAAGCACACATCGCGTTTGTTTGTTTATAGAATGAGGCTATAAAAAGAAAGTACGCATGACACTCAGGCGGCTGATTGGTTTATATTTACATACATTTGCTGTTTGAGAGATATTACTTGTGAATGCGAATTTTGCATTCCGTTATAATACATTTTAGAAACTACCTTGTTCGCTTCTCAGTTTACGCGTTTTTCCTCTGGTTCCTTAGTTTTCTTAAGTCTCTTTCGTTTTTGACACCTCTAGACAGCTTGTGTTGTTAGACTATACGAGAGGCCAATACTGCCTAGCGCTGCTTACAAGTGCTTACAGGTGCTTACAGATACTCACAGATGCACATGCTCTTAAAAGTTCGTTGTTCTATTTATAGTCAGATGTAATAAGTGGGTGCATAGAACTAACCCTATATAGCCTCAACTATGAACCAAGGATTTCGACTGTGATTTCGAATTTTCATTAATCCCAAAAATGAGTGCCAGCATAATAGCTCGAACCAAAATAATTATATGGCGCCAGTTATCAGTTGCTTCGATTGAAGTATGTTCATAATGTTTTGATGTATTTGATGGCTTCGTCCCGTTTACGACGTATTCCTAGCAGTTTATTTGATTTCATGCTTCGCGTACGTCTCAAATAGTGGTTATGCACTCTTTTTTTTTAGTGCATGGTTGTGGGGATGACATCAAGAGTCAACGCAAGGTGGGTGCATTCGGCGTGTTTTATGCAGCCGAAGCTCATACCGTTATTAATCATATATATATATGCAGCGGTAGTCTAATTTTGTAAATATATGCTGTGGGGTTTGTTCTTTTTGTGAGAATTGCCCAGTTTAGCTAGTGAGTCTTGGTTAATGCCTATTTTCCGGGGATCCTTGTATAAGATATTTGAGTGTTTTAGAAGCACGCAAGGCACACACGTGCTAACCATCGTGACACTGCCGTAAAGCCTCTACTTTCAGTGGCCCATTTTTAATTTGTGGAGCAGCAGATACTTGAATATGGTTTTACGGTTTCACTTCTAACTAGTCTGAATTTATCTTAGCTGTATCCAAGTTGTTTCTGCGGTCTACAGTGCGGTCTGTGAATATTGTATTATTAAACGCATGGCCCACATATGTACAAAAACCCTGAACGCGAGTAGGTGAGAACCCCCACAAAGAAATAAAAGCTAGTATAAACAGACGAATTAATATTCTGATCCCGATATCATATGTATGATCGAATCTTTCTGTACCCCCTTGATTTATTAATTCATTTATTTATTTTGTAGAGGTTCACTTTCTGCTCCTGTGCCATGAAGTGCATACAGCTTACCTGCCATAACAACGCACGCAATACGAAACCCATTTATGTAACCCCAACAGTCGCGCAGCGCAGACGCTGATGAAACATGTACATATTTCGCATGGCTATAAATAGATCAAAATTGTGGATCGTGTATGCACATTATGTTTTAAGCATGTATATCGGTTGTTTATCAAGACTTGTTTCGTGAATGGCACATAAATTACGTATGGATGAGTATGAATATACTGTGGCTTGCATCTAAGCACCGAAGATATCGACTAAAGTCTTCTTCATGACGGCGGTATCAAGATCCTTGCCCAACCAGATCTTCGCGCCAATAGCACCCTGGTTAACCAGCATGCCAAGACCCTGAAGAGTGGTAGCACCACGAGCAGAAGCCTCGCGGAGGAATTTGGTGTTAGGAGGGTTCGGGATAACATCGGCAACAATGTGGTTCTTGGAGATGGTGTCGACGTCAATGTCGGCAATGGCCTCAGCATCACCGAAACCAACAGAGGTGGCATTGACAACAATATCAATGCCCTCAGGAACCTTGATAGCGTGGTCCCATTCGTGAGCCTCGGCAGTACACTTGGTGTTCTCGGTAACAATCTTGACAATCTCCTTAGCGGCAGCAATACCCTTGTTGTAAATGATCAAGTGGGCAGCACCGGCGAGCGCGAGCTCGACACAAATGGCTCTAGCGGCACCGCCAGAACCCATAACAAGGACCTTCTTTCCTTCAGGCTCAGCGACAGACTTCAAAGAAGCAATGAAACCCTGGCCATCGGTGTTGTTACCAATGAGTTTGCCGTCCTTGATGTTGACGCAATTGACGGCACCAATCAAGCGAGCAGACTCGGCGAGGTCGTCAAGGTGTTGGATGACCTTGAGTTTGTGGGGAATGGAACAGTTGAAACCAGTCCAACCCTGGGCCTTGGCGCCCTTGACGGCGTCTTCGAGGTCTTCGGCTTTGACATCACAGTTGATGTAGCGGGCATCAATACCAGCAGCGTGGTAGCCGGCCTCCATGATGCGCACGGTGGGGTTGCCACCAGAGGGTGTAGAGAAGGAACCGGTGAGGATGCTATTGAAGTTTTGGTTGCTCATTTGATGTGTTTGATTCTGGTTTATTGAGAAGAAAGTTGTCTGTATTTATATGTTCGTTTTGAACCCTTGAAACCCCCACTCAGCGAAAGTGCGGGGTCACGTAATGCAGGGTTCACCACTGCGGGGTTCCAATGTACGGTTTACTCGTGAATAGCGGGGATAGAATAGAGGGATGAACGAAGGCAATCAGTGTGAATTTTAGACTAAAGAGTTGGATATATGTACTTTTAGAAATTACGACAATTGGATCCGTTGAATTATTAGACAGCACGACATTACTACCGAGTTTAAAACCACATCTTCAGATTTCGACTCGGTTATCTTCAGGGTCTAAAAAGCAATAATTATTACGCGAACGGTCCAGAATGGGCAAAACTGGGTGAAAAGAGGGGAAATTACCTAATAGTATTAAAAAGTCACAGACCATAACACGACACAGTAAACGAGAACTCGTGTTTGTGGTCAGTTGGTCTTTGTCAGAGGAGCCAACAAATGGACTGAAATCCTAAGTTCATTGAATTAACCTTGCCCTGGATTGCGTCAAGTCACATGTGCGAGGGAAACTCCCAAGACACATGATATTGTTTGAGTTGTGAAATTCTGGGGATGACATTTCAATCGGGTTGTGTGTTTTTCCCAATGCGTGGGTGGAAGTACCCTACATGTATAATAAACACACGTGAGTAAAAGAGGCATGCATACGATGTGTAGATAAGTCATCGTTAGTAAGCAAAATGTAAAGCCGTTGTCATACCGAATTCCTCTATATAAAGAGACCTGGAAACCCAGTATTTTTCCTTTCAACTATGTCGTTTGTTGAAGAGTTGCGTGCTAGATATAGCATTGAGTACATTAAGGCCTCAACCCATCACTTTACTAAGGAGCTTTGTGATGGTACCTTAGATGATAAGATCCTATACATCTACTTAATGCAGGACAAGAAGTTCTTCATCACGAGTCTGAAGTTCATTGCTAGGACCATGTCTTTATGTGACCAAGATGCTGCCACTGTTACTTATGGCAAGCAGCTTGGATTCCTTGCTCACGATGAAAACACTTATTTCAAGGAAACGCTTGAGGAGCTTGAGAAGGGTGGTAACACCTTCTCTCCAGAGGTCGCTGCCTCTAATGAGAAATTCCCTAAAATCAACGAGTTTTTGGCTCTTTTGAACGATCTTTCTACAAAGAGCGAATCTTATGTCGAAAACATTGCAACTCTCTACGTTGTCGAGTCTGTCTACCTCAAATGGGCTGACGAGCAGGGTGGTCCGGAAGAGCGCGTTAAGAAACTGGCGTTCAAGCACAAGGGCTGGGTTGATGTCCACCGTGGTGTTGATTTCACTGCTTGGGTCAATTTCCTCGGATCTGAGGTTGATCGTGTGGTTAAGGAGGACCGTAAGAACGAGAAGATCGTCTGCGCTGCAGTTAAACGCGCTGTGGATCTTGAATGGTACTTCTTCGAGGAGTGCTACTACTACAGGGAGTAAAATCATTTACAAATTAATATAGTTTGAACATACATTAGCGCCCCTACGGCTCAATTGGGTCCTGTCTCTAAATTTGACCAGTGTAATGGGCTACCAATTCCTGTATACACTGACAGCCTTGACAGCTCGTGCGCGTCTATTAGTCATCGAATGGTTAGACGCGTGCGTTATTTCATTAAGTTTAATTTGGAGTCGGTATATTGAAATGGCTTGGTAATCTGCAGAAGCTCTAATTAGAATTCTAAATTATTAGTTACGTGTTGTAGAGGAATGAAAGCATAGAAGAAGAAACTGTATAATAGAAAAGCATGAGAAAGAAGAAATCATTGATAGTAAAAAGAATTGAGTAGTTCGGTTATGATGCACGTATGCATATGTATGAAATGGTATTCACCGATACCTTATTTGGACTAAAATTACGTTCGAATAAATATGAGAGGCGTGTTTTCTGAAATGAACAGCTTAGACACCGAAACCGTAAAGGGTACGGCCGTGTCTCTTGAGGGCGTAGACGACATCGAGTGTGGTGACGGTCTTACGCTTGGCGTAGTCAGTATACTGGGCAGCATCACGGACAATGCGAATGAGGAAATCACGGAGGATCTCACGAATGTGGTCGTAAATCAAATAAGCAATACGCTTGACACCACCACGACGGGCGAGACGACGGATAGCGGGTTTAGTAACACCTTGGAGGTTATCGCGTGTAATCTTTCTGTGACGCTTAGCGCCACCCTTACCGAGACCTTTACCACCAGCTCCTTTACCAGACATTTGTTGTTATTGTATGTTATACCTTTGTAAGAGCGGCTACGCGAGTTTATATAGTGTTTAATTGACCTGACAATGATGATGTAAGGTAATCTGTGGTACATCACTCTTGATGCGTTCATCAGTGATCATTATATAATGAAGTGATGAAGATATCGCGACAAGAACATGGAGCAGCAGGGACTACAAGGACATTCAGCACTCTAAAAAATGCTAATTTTTCGTTTTTTAATCTGTTTTTTAAAGGAGACTAGTTTAGGTACTTTTCTAATCCCTATGTGCTATTTATTTATCCAAACTGCTCTATAATTTAACAATGATCTTAATTTTTTACGCGGAATTTACCATGTGCCGACATAAAGGGGGCGTGATGTTGCATCTGATGGAATGCAATTCCGTTAATAATAATTTACAAGTGTTGCTACGAGGGTTTTCGGTACAGGGATTTTTGCGTAATCCTTAAAAGTCAATGTCCCAATTTTTTTAGGGGTGGGAATTACGAACCAAAAATATTGACGTTTTCTCCCAATTACCATGTTTTGAGTTAAGATGCGTATATGTAATCATTGGTAGTATCATGTCACTGTTTTAGACGGTATCCTGTATTAGTGGCAGCTTTTGTGATTTGGTAATGAGCCATGCAATTTACCCGTATTGGGCATATTGGTCATGTTGGTCATATTGTGGTTTCCTGAGGTACATGTATAGCTCAACAGAGGCCGTATGTGTCTGAACGTGACGGTATGGGTATCTGAATGTGATTATTTGACAATCGCAATTAATTTCCCGATCTGATTCATAGCGTTTCTGCAGTTCTAAATATAATTCATCGAAACAGATTGCTATTGAAACTGCCGTTCAGTATCTTTGCGGTCAACTGAAATAGGCAAAAAGTACTCCTATATAGACCGTTTTATATTGATTCAATGTTAGTTGCTACCGGGAATATAAATGGATCTAAATGTAATTGTTCTACTGCATTAACAGATCTCGAACTCCAGTCCTAGGAAACGATTGAACTGCGAGACCTAATTAGTCAACCCATCCTAGTAATCTCTGTAGTGCAGTTGTAGAATAGGATGCGTAGAAGATTAGAGCAATAAAAGAATACAAACAATGGTTGCAGACAAAAGAAAGCAGGCATAAATTGTAAACTATAAACTAAATGAGCAAAAAAGAGTAATTAAGCAAATAACGCATTGCCAATCCCCAATTGACTTTAAACCAAAATGTGCAATAATCTCGATTACATGTGTATGCATGTCTCCAGACCATGTAAAAAAAAAGAAGTACAGAGATATACGAGTTCGTAACACATACAACCCAACGATCTTGCGGCTCAATTCTTCTGTACGCTGTTTTGAACCGAAAGTTGTTGTAAAAGCTCTATCTTTGCACTATTATCTCCACAAATCTGGAAGCGCACCCGATCACATGCCGCAGGCACCATGAACGTGATGGCACGATACTTAGTAACCATACAACACTTACCCATATACAGGGAAAAATGCATACAAAAAAAAAGGAAGAGAAAAGGAAGAGGGAGAGGTTAAAAAAAGGTTTGCAATAGAAGAGAAAGCAAAGGTGGTTTAAAGGCCGCGGATTTAGCAACGAGTAAATCAGAGCATATAAACCTGAACAGCTAGAGCAAATAAAACTAATAAAAACTAAATAAACTCTGTACTTCAGCGCAATAACACCACCTGTTCTAACGCATCTGGGTCTATTTTAGCCTGTGTATGCACGACGCAGAACTGGAGAAGACAGAAGCACGCTAATTGTTTTTCCCTGCCCTATCCCCATGCCTTGGGCAGTGCAGGAGACACCCACTGCTTCTGTGCATGTGGATCACATGCGCATACAGAGTAATAATAATAAAAATGCAAGGTCAAGAAACGATCTTTTCCCTTTCCATAAACCAAGATCAGAACTACAAATAGCATGGACCACAACACCAAAGGCGACCAAGAGGAATTAAGTGTTGCGGAAGCTCTGAGTCAATTAAGGCAGCAAAAAAGATACATAAACGAACGGCAGTATTCGCCCGTCCTCGTCTACCCGATGGTCCCTGCCTTGCCCGCAGGGGATCCGCTGGCGCAGAAACCCGGGGGCGTGGCGAATACTGTTGGTATAGAGACTTTCGAGTCAATGAACGTGTCGTACCTCAACGGTGGCGTCCTCGGCTCGGAGAAAGCCGGCAGCCCCGTTATTATGAACGACTCCTCGGTTATCAAGAAAGAGAAGCGCGGCAGCCCGCTCTCCTCTACGAGATTCAACGACAGGCCCGAGAAAGCCTGGCGCAAAATGCTTCTCACGACGGCGTCATTGGTCTTAACTAAGGAGGCCAAACGCAAGCTCCGGAACCTTCTCAACCTTCTCCGGCTGGCCAGCGAGCATCTCAACGAGAAGGTCTGCATTTTGAAAGCCGCTATGGAGAAGGACGCCAGCGACGACAACGTCACTCCTGCCTTGAGTCAGGTCGCTATTAGAAACGATATTATCATGACTATAAAGAGAAGCGTCACGATGCTTTCCACGCTTGCCACTAATTCCTTGCCCCGCTCTGCTCGCAGCAGGCTACGGCACATGATTCTGAAGCTGCCGCAGAGATGGGCGAACCAGTTAGAAGGCGACGGCTCTACCCAGAGCGAGTCGGCTGTTCTGGCATTGGCCACTGAGACTCTTCTAAGTATTAGAAAGATCACTAATATTCTGTCGGAAACGCTGGAACGTGCCGATTCATGGGTTGAGAAGCTTCCTGACAAGAACAAGAACAAGAACAAGAACAAGGACAAGAGCAACGACAACGACAACGACAACGACAACGACGAGAACGAAGACGGGCAAGGCCAGCAGGACGAAGACGATCGCGACCAGGCTAGTTCTACTGAATTCGAGGAATTCGACGAGAAGTCTTGCTTGCTAGAGAAATCCGACGGGTCGATCAAATCTACTTATACCGACTACTCCTCCACTAAGGAAGAGTTCACCACTAACATCAACAACACCTCCTGCAACTCGTGCAACTCCGCCAATTGCAATACTGCAAGCACCAACGCCGGCAAGAAAGCAGCGTTTGTAGGAACTGTTGAAAAACTTATAGAAACGCATAAAGAGGACGGCAGGAAAGCCTTAGTTCAGCAGCTGGACTCGAGTTCAGACGCTAGCAACGACTTGTCTCTAACTTGAGCTCAGCTCGTCCTTGTTCAATGGACAGGCTTTTGATTGCAAGCTTAACCCGCCTTTGACGCGGGGAATTGGCCGATTTTAAGGCTCTGGATTATTATTCTTTTGTAATAACACTACATAATTATCGCCTTGGTAGATCAGGGCTCCTTAAGCATACTGAAGATATACACTAAATAGCACCACAATAGGTAAGTCCTCTGCGTGAGTTGATTAACAACCGTATACTGTGGCGTTGGGACCAATAATTTAGCGAGTGGACAGGTTAAGGGGTTCACTGACAGTCCACAAAGCAGTTATAGAGGCAGTTAAAAGCAGTTATAGAGGCAGTTGAAGAGGCAGTAAAATAATTACAAAAACAGCTTGAACCTTCTAAACTATGAACAACGGATTCTCCAGCAAAGTACAAGACTATTCAAACCAAGTCAAGGCCTCCTTCGAGCCAATGGATAGCCTAATTAAACATCTCGACTCAATTGCTACACATTTGGACTCTATACACGAGTACAAGAAGGGCCATTTCAACCGGATAGCCAGCGGCAAGGAAACGTCTTAACTGAAACTCAATTGTACATACATACCTACTCGCACACCGCGGTGCATTGGGAATGCGTTCCGAACGAATTCCAAACACACTGCAAACAATACTGAACACATTTTGGATGCAGTTCATGGGTACATGGCGTTCTGTTAGTGTAGAGTCACGCACTCCGTTGTTAAAACACCTTGCATCAAAATCATATACTGTGCGTTTAAGCCCTAAACCTGGGAAAACAGAAACCACCTAGGAACCACCAAAAACCAGCTTTATACTGGGTCTAATGCACCCCAAATCAGCGTTGGTAGTCTAAAATTATCTACGTCATCTACGGTTTATTCAATTGCTCCATTAATGTATGTATACTCGTGTAATCTTGCCTAATCGCGACAATACTTGAAGACACTCTGCGAGTCAGATGCCGCGCATGTTTAGTGGTCAAGACAAAGATGAAATGTCCCAAACCGATGACATAAGCACACAAATTATGGAAATAGCCAATTAGTGGTCGACTAAAACCTGGTTTAAACCAAAAAGCAAAGTCCGCATCTTTGAACCCTTTTACACGCCCCACACAACAGACTTGCATTTCCGCTCGAATTAGAGGATAATTATACGATGTTCACATCAGGGGCCAGCAGAAGAACGTTAACAAATACCGTGTTTATGGCCACAGCAGCCATCAGCGTTGCAACAGTGATAGCGCCGTCGCTGTTCCCCTGTCCCGTAGACAGATCTGTGCGGTCAGAGAGTATTCCCGAGGAGGAGAAACACGAATAAGCATTTTCACCTACAAACAGAAACGCCAGGGATATACTGGGCGTTCATAGACGCATACTGATAGACAATACCTTACCACCCCACACCTAGATAATACACCAAAGGCAGACCAAAGAGCCACCAAGGCCGCAGTCGCATATTTACAGCATCAAGTACTCACTTACGCTCTCATTAAACAGTGCAAACCGTTTACTACCGCCGTAATATGCATACTATATACTAGTGGTACCATGTACCATGTACCATGCAATACCGTGTACCATGCAATACCAATGCAAGGGACCATAATACCCACACCCGATAATATAAGGCACCATGTAATACCATGTAATACCATGTAATACTATGTGCGGTGCTAAGTACAACACCGCGTACTATATACTGATACGAAATACCATGTAATACGCAAAGCACAGTACCATGTAGTGCATACCCATCAGTGAAAGGTACCATGTAATACTAAAGCATGCAAAACCATGTAATAAAACAGAGATGCTAGGTACATGTAATAGTACAAGAGTATAAGAATGTGAATATATACAATGCTACACAGCCCAGACGCCGATATCGCCGCCCTCGCGGCTGGCGACGAAGTACCCGTCCAGGTACTTCGAGGCTGTGATCACGCTGTCGGTGATCGCAAGCATGCGCTGGTCATTGCTTGCCCTGTCGACGATTCTCGCCATTTTCTCGTTCTCGATTTGCGCGACAATGCGTTTCTCGTCGAACCCCAACGACGCGATCCGGCCAGCGTACGCGTCGGCCAGCGTGATCTTTCCGTTCCGCAGGTCCCATGTCCTCAAGCTCCCGTCCTCAGCACCGCTAACAAGCTCTAATCCCGAGAATTTCAGCGCCGAAATCGGGCTCGTATGCCCGCCGACTAACTCGCGCTCGGGTTTCGCGGTACGCAGGTCCCATAATCTAACAACGCCGTCCTGGGTGCCCGTGGCCAGTAGAATCTGTTCATGCTGCACCGTATTACAAACGCCGAACGCAAACGTGTCAAGAATTTGCGTGCATTTGCTTGCAGCGAAATCCCATATCCTGACCGTCTTGTCCAGCGAGCTGCTGACGCCGGTGTAGCCGTCGTAGTGCACGGCGACTACACGGTCCATATGCCCCAGCATCTGGCTGGGCTCAGCATAAAACAGCGGGTTCTGCGACTCTTTGGGGTACAGAAACAAATCGTTTCCGGCGCCGGCCAGAATCACAGGATCAGCACCGCTAATAACAACACAGGATACGGGTTTGTTTTCGTTGCCTTTCAACTCGATTGAACTGTTCAAATTCAAGCTGTGTAGTGTCAACACCGAGCCTTGCGCGCAGACCAAACTCCCGAACGGCGAGTTCACGTCCAAACACGTTACTGGCTCAGATCCGACATTCAGTTCATGGACTTGCTCGCCAGGGTTGAAGAAATGCATCAGCGCCGATTTCGGTTGGTTCGCCTCTAACTCTATCATTTTGGCGAACGCCCGTTGCCGCTGCGTTTTCAATCTCGCGATCATGAAATCAAGGTCCCGTACTTCGCTGGCTGCTGCCTCGCGTTCAAGAGCCATTGCGTACGCCGCTACCGTCGGCGAGCTGCTGCCGTCAGCACTGACTGCGCTGTTCACTTGCAAAGCAAAGCTCTGGAACAGCGAATGCTTGCACCGCGGTTCGGGCGCGTGCACTAGCATTTCTTTAGGCAGTTCAGGCGCTTTCACGCCTTTATTTAAACTCAGAATACTCTCAACAACCTCTTTCACGCTAGGGTCCGCTTGCGCAGCGGGGTTGGCGTCTTCAATGAGAAACGCCGCCTCGTCATGGTCCATGGCGTGTATTGGCAACACGCGCTTTGACCACACGCCCGTACCGGAAGGCACGCGATACGGGCAGGGTTAATTAATGGCTTCTGGTTCGCGTTTCCTTACCTTGCCTCTTTTCCTTGCCTTACTTTGCCTTACCTCGCCTTACCTTGCCTTGAATATTCGCACCATTCACAGTACAAAAGCTGCCGGTGCAGGAGGCCGATTGCGGAAGGCAGAACCGATTGCGCGAAACCGATTACGGGAATTGATTGCGACACGGATTATGCACTTGGCCAGAAATATTTGGATTAAGTTTCTAGAGCCATTAAGTATACGGAAACTACAGTAACGGTGTATATTTAACCACCAAGTACTTGATTTATCGCGGTAGCAACAAGGGTATGCATGTCGCGCATACGTAATATCTGCACGCCACATGCAAATACGTTAAACGGTTAGCAGATCCAATAGGAACGCAGTAGATCGAATCAACCGCTTAGCGTATCCAGCGTGTCTAAAAAACTAGCCGTCATGTACCATGTAACTATATAAATAAAATACGCTAAACGCATGCTAATTACTTGCTCCAGTGGACATTGGAATCCACGTACGGGAAAGGTGGAACAGGCGGTTCCGGCCCGCCTGGGTTACATTCAACCGACCTGATAATGCATTCAGAACCGGATTTGCGTTTCGCCGGTTCTTTTTCGTTTGAGCTGCGTTTGCGTTTGCGTTCGCTTTTAGACAGGTTATTTACAGGGCATCCTCTAGATGCGTGAGTCCGGGCTTGGGTAGGATCAGGGTTTGAAGCTGGGCCGTCTGAATCTGAAGTGGAACTGCTATCACTGCTATCACTGCTATCACTGCTATCACTGTCTGAGCTGTCTGAGCTGTCTGAGCTGTCACTGCTGGACTCTTTAGACTTGTTGGAATCATCGGAATCGGAATCGGAATCACTGTCACTGTCGCTGTCTGAAGTCTCAGTAGTGTCAGACTCGTCTTCGCCTTGACTTGTAGCCACAAAATCAGAAGCATAGCCTAATTCAGCAATTGGATGAGCAGGACATGCATCCATTGACAGTACCATTCCTTTGACCATGGCTTTAGTCTCTGTTTCGCTCATACTGGCAAGCTCTGACCACGTGGATTTATCGCACAGAGTTTTCATTACACGCATGCGCGCTTGGATTGTTTTGGCCTCTTTTCCAGGAAGGTAGGTTCGTAATGCTGCTCGGCATTGCTGGACGTTGGCAATTGCCTTTGTGTATTGCTTCTTTTTCGAGAATGCCACTAACTCGTTCAAAACACGTTTACTGAGTCTCGGCGCGGCTGAGCCTGTGGAAACAAGAATACTGAGATTGGGCGTATGGTAGTTCGATCCGAAATAGAAGTCACAAAGAGGCGGCACGTCTGCAACGTTCACTGGGATCCTCGTTCGACGGCACTCGTTGCCAATCCATTTACTGACCTCTGGATCATCTATAGCAGTCAGAACCCAGGTCCAGTGTTTCATTTCAAGGTCGCTTTCCAGAAAATCCCTATTGATATGCTCGATTTGCTCATTTGAGACTACAAGCTTGGCTATAACCGGAGTGACTTCAGGTGCAATCACCGTCAGGCGCGCTCCTGTGGCAGCCAGCTTGACTACTCTAGTCTCAGCAACGGCACCGCCTCCTACGACTAGGATATCTTTGTTTTTCAGGACATAAGCTATAGGAAAACTCATACTCTTCCTTTACTTCAATAGAGATGATCAAGGTTAGGGGTTTTAATTGAAGCGGGATATGAAAAATTGCGTCAAACAGGACCAAGGGTATGTTAAGGGTATGTTAAGGGTATTTTAAGGGTTGAGCCAAGGTCGTAAGTGGTTTGTGAAATTGGCCAAACGGTATGAGGCGGCTGTGCAGTGGGTTGGGGTGAAGCAATGTGGGCAGCGGGAAATGTGGGGGAGGGGAATAGCGTGCGTGGAGGGGAACGGGTGCAGAAGAATATAGAAGCAAATGAGGGGGACGTTCGTGTGTGTATTTGAACGAATTAACGATTCAATGATTATAATTAAAAAGACACGATTTAACAGGATGTTACTATTGGTTTAATAAATGGATATAAAATCACACTCGGTGTTGTTAAATATCGTGAAATGAAAATAAAAGTTTAAGTCAATGTTGAAGATCGTTGTTTATATTTTTATGTACTGATCGATCGATAAGTTATATATCGCTGCTGAGTTGAAGATCATATGCTGAGAAGATGAATAACGGCATTGCAGATGGGTGGTATTTACGTGGGTGGGGGTAGCTGTGCTAAGAGTAAGTAGGGGTATTGCAGGCTGAAGGCTTGGTGCAATGGGTGTGCAAACAATGTGCTTTAGGGATGCAATAACGGTGCAAGTGTGGTAAATGTAAACCAAGTATAAACAAATCGGGTCTATTAATTTAAAGGTGGGCGCAGAAATTCACATGCGCTCAAGCATTCGAGCACTCATAAGCATGGAGAGAGGAGCAGCAAGCTCAAGCAAGCTAAGCAAGCCAAGCAAGCCAAGCAGCGCGATTTCGCTTAGTCTTTAGTATTTTACGTTATTAGCGTGTCGTCACCACCATTAGTCAGCCAGTATAATAATAAGGTAGCCGAGCTTACTCAATGAGCAAGCAAGCAAGGCACGCGCCCACACAACGGCTAGACACCCCACATTAGTTACTAAACTACACACTTACTTCCACATACCGTACGAAATGGGCAGAGTTCTAGCAGTCAGTAATCGACTTCCTGTAACGATTTCACCGCGCAAAGACGCTGGAAAAGACTTAGAGCTCAATGAGACGCGCTCTAAGAACTACGACTACAAAATGAGTTCTGGTGGGCTCGTCTCGGCGCTCAGCGCGCTGGGCGGCCTCCAGTGGCTCGGATGGAGCGGATTGCACGTTCCCGACGAAGACAAAGAGGAAGTTATCGAGCACCTTGACAAGTACTTCCATTGCACGCCGATCTTCTTGAGCGAGGACGTTGCGGACATGTACTACAACGGGTTCAGCAACTCGATTCTTTGGCCGCTCTTCCATTACCATCCTGGTGAGATGAACTTCGACGAGGACTGGTGGGGAGCATACACTCTGGCTAACCGCAGCTTCTCGCGCACTGTCGCCGAGATCTTCCAGCCTGGCGACCTCGTGTGGGTCCACGACTACCACCTCATGCTGCTGCCCGCAATGATCCGTGAAGAGATCGCGAAGACTCAGCCTAAAGCCGAGGTCAACATCGCGTTCTTCCTGCATATCCCCTTCCCCACTTCCGAGATCTACCGTGTGCTTCCTGTCAGACGCGAGATCTTGCTGGGTGTTCTGCAGAGTGATCTGATCGGGTTCCACACTTACGATTACGTCCGTCATTTCCTAAGCAGTGTATCCTCGCTCCTCGAGCTTGAAACCACCCCCGTTGGCGTGAAATTCGACCGCTTTGTCTCGTGCGGCGTGTTCCCTCTAGGCACCGACCCTGAGCGGTTTATTGACGGGTTGAAGCGCCCTCAGGTTGTTGAGCGGATCAACTTTTTGAAGAAGAAGTTTGAAGGCGTTAAGGTTTTCATTGGCGTCGACAGACTGGACTATATCAAGGGTATCCCCAATAAACTCTCTGGGTTCGACATGTTCCTAGAGAAGCACCCTGAATGGATCGGGAAGTGTGTGCTTGTGCAGCTCGCGGTCCCGAGCCGTCAAGACGTCGAGGAGTACCAGAACCTGCGGACGGTCGTCAACGAGCTGGTTGGCCGTGTCAATGGTAAGTACGGCAGCGCCGAGTTCACGCCTATTCATTTCATGCACCGCAGCGTCGACTTCAACGAGCTTATTGCCCTCTACGCTGTCAGTGACGTGTGTGTAGTCACCTCTACGCGTGACGGTATGAACCTCGTGTCCTACGAGTACATCGCGTGCCAGCAGCAAGGCCACGGCCAGCTCATTCTTTCCGAGTTCGCCGGAGCCGCGCAGTCGTTGAACGGCTCGCTAATTGTGAACCCGTGGAACATGGAGGAGCTGAGCGATGCTTTCGCGCAGGCTTTAACGTTAAGCGAGGAGAAGAGAGAACAGAACCACAACCTTCTCTTCAAGTACGTCATGAAATTCACGACCAAGTACTGGGGCAAGGGCATCGTTGACGAGATGCGCCATATCGCCGAAGAGCGTGCCAAGCAGGACGAAGAACTGCACCACGCTGTCGGTGTCCAGGACGCTGAAGCTGCCCGCACTGCCACGAAGCTTGCCGTGAGCGAGGCTTCACAGGGGCCTCTTAGTTAGGAATAGGTACTACGTACATTAGCATGATCAGTTGGATATGTACAAGAACTGGTAAACTGTGTGCTCACTTCTAATTGCCTTATTAGTCCACAACCCCATTTACACAATTACAATTACAATCACAATTACAATTACAGAAACTACCACAGTTACGTGATACCCACGATCCAACGCGACGGGCCACAAAGCGCCACAAAATGGACGTACCAATATACGCGATAGTAAGACGCGATTGGAAAAGCGCCACAAAACATACACTATCTCAAAACGCGACACGACCAAGTGCCACATAAAACATAAAACATAAAACACGTCAGCGTCTGATCTGGATATAAAATGAGTACTGCTGCTAATACCGTCAAAGTAAGGTGTAAGGTGTATTAATTTAAGGTGTAATTGATAAATACGTATCGGTCTACATAGGAGGTCCCTGGGTCTCTTTATTGACGATTGTCTCGTCAACACTGAGAATGACACAGGCGGCTTCGGTAGCAGACTCTAAAGCGTTGGTCTTAACCAGCGAAGGCTCCCACACGAACTTCTCGTAGTTGTCAGCGACAGACTCGGTAGTGAAGTCGACGCCAGCCCAGACCTCGCCGTTGAAATGCTTCATTCTTAAGAGGTTCAGCATGTCCACAGCGTCGAACCCCGCGTTCTCGCAGAGCTGTCGAGGAACGACTTCTAATGCGCGCGCGAACGCAGCGACTACTAACTGCTGGCGTCCGTGAATACCTTTACTGAAGTCGCGCAGGTGCTTAGAAATAGCCATTTCAGCCGCGCCGCCGCCCGCGACAACGGATTTCGCTTTAACGGCTCTTTTCACGACCATAATCGCGTCGTGCAGCGAGCGGTCGATCTCGGCAAGGAACTGTTCCGATCCGCCGCGCAGAATAAGCGTTGCGGTATTCACGCTGGCCTGTTCGTTTAAGAACACATTAAACCGTTCGCCGCCAATCTGTTTTTCCTCGAACAGGGTGCACTGTCCTAAGTCCTCTGGTTGCAGACCCGAGGTCGTGCTCAGCAGTTTCGCGTCACATGCATTGATCACACGGAACATATCGTCAGGTGCCACGCGTCCCGCACAGAACACGTTACGGTCAGCGAAGTACTGGGTAGCCAAATCGCCAATAGGAAGCTGGGAGAGAACGATGTTACACCCAGAATCGACGATTTCGTCGAGTTTCTGAGTGATGATACGCCACTCCGAGTCAACCACGCGTTGGTACTCAGTAACATCGGTCAGCCTGACCTCAGCGTTGTCCTTTTCGGCCTTGAGTTCGAGCTCGACTTCCAAACAGGCGATTTTCGGGTTATGCAGTTTCTTCGGCTGCTGTTCGAACCCGGCGTAGCTGAACGTCTTTTTAAACGCAACACCAGCCACGAGAACCGAGTCTTCGAGACCGCCGCCAACGACTTTCTTCAGGCCTACCAGCCGATCGTCCATCACCGGTTTCAGCGCGTTTGTAGGGCTTTTCGGGTCAGAGAAAACAGTTAAGACAGCGTCGACGACCATTTTAGCAAAGAACTCGCCGTTTGTAGCTACGAGTTTCGACGACATCGCCGTCAATGCCACGCGTTTCAGCATCTCGCCGTTGTTCTTCAACGGGTCGACGTCGACAGCGATCGATTTGATGTACTTAACGGCTTCCAGCAGTGCGAGCCTGTACCCCTTAACGATCCACTGGACCGGGACGTTGTCGTCTACAAACAGTTTCGCCTCCTTCAAGAGCTCGCCCGCGAGAATAGTGGTTGTGGTCGTTCCGTCGCCGACCTCGGCGTCCTGAGAGCGCGCTACGTCGACAATAAGCCTTGCGGCAGGATGCACGATGTCCAGAAGCTTTAAAACGGTGGCGCCGTCATTGGAAACAGTCGCTTTGTTCTGGGCGTCGATGACAAGGACGTCGGAGCCAAGAGGACCAAGCGTGGGTCTCAAGATATCCTGCACGGCCATGCATGCGTTGATATTACTGATCGTTTGGTTCTTGCCTTGCGACGAGTCTGTGCCTTCGCGCAGAACAACTATCGTCGGCGTCTGGTTCATGCTGATTACAAACAAAGCTTCACTCAGGCCTTCTACTCTTTTTCGACCACACTGGAACCCGCTTAGTACCCCTACCCATTTGTCACACCAACCTTAACACGTGATATAAACTAAAATCCGCTAACGCTGTAACGTGACCGTGGAAGTGAAGTACCACACTATAACCCTCACCCACTAAATCATATAAACCTATAAACCTATATGCCCAAATACACCCATACACCCATATAAACACCCGAATAAACCCAAATACATATTTCTGGGTAAACCAATCAAGAGAATATAGTCTCGAGGATGGGTAGGTGAGTACAGGTGCCATGTGTAGACAGCGACGATGTGACCCGCTTAAATACCCTTACCCGCTCCATAACTATACCATTAAATGTGAATGAAAAATGTGAATGAAAAATGAAAAATGAATAAATAAATATGTCTATTAAGTGTATGCAATGTATCAATCGCTGGAAAGACGAGTGAGAATCTCGCGAAGGTGCGGTCTAACCAGCGGTTTCGACAAGAACAGGTTCATGCCAGCGTCAATGCACTCGTCGGCGTTGCGCTCGTTCGCGAATGCTGAAACAGCGACAATCGGCATATCCAGACCCAGCTCGTTTCTAATAACACGCGAGGCTTGTCTGCCGTCCATGCGCGGCATCTGCACGTCCATGAACACGATATGAAACGGGTTCTCCAAAGAAACAGCGTTTTTAACCTTTTCAACGGCAACAGCGCCGTCTCCAGCAACCTGGATCGATTTCACGCCCTCTAAATTCAGCATTCTGACCATGACCTCCTGGTTCACGAGATTGTCATCGACAACCAAGACATTGAGCTCCTCCTTTTTGACTGTAACCTTTTCCGTTGGCGAAATAGTCTGGATCATCGACAAATTGTTTGCCGAGTTAAGGGAGCCAGCAGAAACGCGGGATTCAGGCGAGGAATGCGATTTCGGGGACGAAGTATGTGATTTCGGGGAATTAGACGTGGTCTGCAGTTTAGGAGCATGCGAAGGCGAGGCCGAGGGGGTTGTAGGAGACGACGAAGGCGGTTTCGGGGACTTGAACGGGCTGCTCGAGTCGTCTAGTTTGCTGGCAGTGACTTTAGAGTAGTCTTCAGTCGCGTACCGTCTTGGTTTCGGTCTGCTAGGCGTGCGCTGAGTTTTATTGTCAATAACGCTGTCGTCAGCAGCGACCGATCGCGGCCTTGAAGCCAAACCTCTTCTGATTTCCTCGCTAGCTGAACGGTGTCTGTCGGCAGCGCTCTGTGAAACTGTGCGTTTCGGCCCGCTCAGATCAGTTAACGCTGATTGCGGCACTGGCGGCACTGGCGGGATCGGGGCCGTGAACGAGGCGTAGCTCGGCGAAGTATAAGTCGGCGAGTTGTAGTTCTTGTAATTCGCGTAGTTCGGGTGTGACGGGATAGGTGTTATCGATGTCCCAGCCGGGAACGACGAATTATCGGCGAACGTCGAGCTCGGAGAAGCCGACCTGTCTGGCAAATTAGCCGTGTCAACAGGCCCTGGCGATCCTGGGGGTTCGTTGATAGTAGGAATCCCATTAGCACCAGCACTTGAAGCCATGTTGGCCGATCCAGTACCGGCCAAACCGCCGTTCGCTGTTGAATTCAAGCCCGACTGAACAGGGCCGTTCGGAGCTGAGCTGAGAAGACCTTCTTCGTCAGTTCCTTTGGCCTGGCGTTTCTTTTCCTTGCCCTTCTTGTCTTTAGCGTCCTTTTCTCTTTGTCTAGTAGCGCTGTCTTGAGTCAGTCGTCTAGTGAACTCTTTCGCCTTTAAGGACGCTGTTGACAGCGTTCTGCTAGTGCGCGAGAGGAACATATGTGTAGACTTCGACTCTGGCGACTCTGACAAGTCCGGGGACGTCTTGGATTCCGAGCCTAGAGGCCTGGAACCCGGCCGAGGGGGGGTTGTAGGGTTGCCGTCTAAACGGAGCAAAGAGGATATGGATACTCTGCGTTGAGAAGGAGCCGCGGCAGTAGGCGAGAGTTCGTTAGCTCCGTGGCTTGGCGAAACAGGAGCTTGATTAGGACCCGGACTAGGACCCGGACCTGGGCCCGAACCTGGGCCCGAACCTGAGGCTGAATTGGGAGAGGTAGGTGAGCCTATAGTCTGGGTGCGTTTCGACCTGACCACTGACCCTTGGATATCCATATCGTTTAGACTATTAGGCGACGAAACCGAAGGAATCGTGAAACTCAGCGGGACAACAAACACGAACCTGCACCCGTTGCCCAAACTCGACGTCAGCATGATCGTTCCGTTCATTCGTTCAGCCAGCTGTTTACAAATACTCAGACCTAATCCAACGCCTGCTTTCTTCACTTGAGTACTGATATTGTCGCCCTGGACAAACGCCTCGAAAACCTTGTCTTGCATTTCTGGCGCGATTCCTGGCCCGTTATCAGTAACGGTGAAAACAACATCAACGACATCCGAAGCCACTCGCGACCCTAGAACAGCATTGAACGAGACCTCGCCGTCAGCGGGCGTGAACTTGATCCCGTTCGACATGAGGTTGAAAATAACCTGCAGAATTCGGTTCGTGTCTCCTGAAAACTGCAGCGGTTTCAACGCGTCTGCACACTCGACTCTGAGCCTGATTTTCTTGCTCGAGCACTGCTCGCTGAAAATGGCTTTCAACTGCGACGTGATCTCGGGCATTGAGAAACTGCGCAGCTCTAAATCGACGTTCTCGACCTCGTTCTGACTGAAACTCAAGAGATCGGTCATTAAATGCAGAAGCAGCTCGCCGCACTTGAAAATCGTAAGCAGAGATGTATGCACGTCGTCGATATTGGCCTCATCAAGACAGAGCGTGGCAGTGCCGATGATCCCGTTTAGAGGAGTCCGCAGCTCGTGGGTGACTCTAGCGAGGAAATGCGATTTCGCAGCATTCGCGATATCAGCGGCTTCACGGGCATGCTCGATCTCGGCTTTACGTCTTTCCACTCTTTTTTCGAGCTTCGTGTACTGTTTCTCAAGCTCTGAGCTCATCAAATTGAACTTCGCAGTAATGTCGTCAAGCTCGTCGCGGACATGCCGTCTAAGAGGGACCTTTTCAGGAACCGCGTACTCTGCAGATGCAACGCTCTCGCTGCTGTCTCTGCCCCGCGTATGTTTATGGCTCGGCGAGTGCTGGATCCACCATGGAACTGGCATGATCCACCACCATCTGTGAGCCGGCTGTTCGTACGTCGCGGCCATTTTCAGCCTTAGAATCTGCCGCGCACCGAAACTCACAAACAGGAACGTGAACACGACCATTGCTGCTGCAATCGCACAGCTCGAAATGATTATATTGTTCCGCAGAGTATACGGCATCTCGTAAACGCCGTGGTGGCTCTGCAGAACGACTACGTAGTACGTGCTGTTCATGATCGTGAACTGCGCGATCGAAATAGTCGACTTCTCAGGACCCTTATCGACGCCGGCTCGTGGAAGCTCGCCTTGCGCTATAACCGCGGCCATCTCGGGCGGAATCGCGAAATCGCCAGCGAAATCAAGCAGACTGTGCTCCTTATACGCGCTCCATTCCTGCGAGTAGTTCGACGTGTTGTAGTAGTCGATAACCGTACGGTCGTCGAACGGGATCAGCTGCGTGAAATGCGTTAATCCCGTGTTTGCAGTGCAAAGAGCCGTCGAGCCTACTAGATTCTCGCTCGAGGTAATACTCACTGCCGACAATATCGTCTGTAGCCGCAGAGCGCTGAAGATAAACGTGGCGAACCCGTCAACATCGGCAACCGTGCTTGCAGTTGACGGATCGAGGTACCCAGTAGAATCGGCAACTGGCAGCGTCAGCGAGAGCATGTACGCTGTCCCATCAACCGTTTGGTTCGTTTTCCGAGGGCCTATTAACAGCCCCTGGTACTCCAGAATCGAGTTCACGGTCTGGTTGTACTTCGACGACGAATGCGACATAATACTGTCGACAGAAACCCGCGACATTTGGGGGGAGTGTTGGTACACTGCATTAGAGTCGAAAGAACCGACTTTTCCGCGCTCAAGGCCTCGTTTATCATGGTTCAGGGGGATTATTGGATCCCCTAACGAGTCGCCGAAATCAGTAATAACCAACGGCGAGCGGCCCGAGGTGTCGAGGCTTACTTTATACGCACCCCTGTTCACTGTATCCGGCGTTGCAACTGAACTGCCCCAACTGGTTAGCATGTTTGAGGAGTTTGAGGAGTTTGAAGAGTTTGAAGAGTTTGTAGAGTTTGTAGAGTTTGTAGAGTTAGCGTCCAGCGCCAACGAGTGGGTTATTGGGAACAACGACTGCGGAAACGAGTCGGCAGTGGAGTTAGAAGCGTCGATTTTCTGGAGAACTGTGCCGTTCGCGTAGTACAGCACTAACTGCAGAACGCGGTTCGGCCCGAACGAGTCGTGTAGCAGCGCGACCGACTGAGAAGTGGACTCGGGAGTAGCGTCAGAACTGTACATTGCGCGCACTGGAGACGACGCCGTCAGCCTGTACAGCGTCTCGTACTCGTTCTCGACTTCCTGCATGCACTCTTCGCGGATCATGCGGCAGTTCAAATCAAGGTTCCCGACCTGGAGATCGAGAATGGTTTCTCTGGATAAAACATAGATGGATACGGCAAGCGAGACAAGGCATATAAGTGTGAACAGGCAGACGGAAACGGTTAATTGCACGCGGATACGCAGATCAGGTCTGCGCATGAACAACTGCTGTTTAAAAGGAGTTTTAGAAAGAGGTTTTAGACCAAAGTTAGTCTAGCTGTTAATTAACAGCGTTTGGCGGTCAATTGGCGGTCAATTGAGTTAGTAAAGCGGATTTAAACTGAGTTTGACGAGAATACAGTGATTCGAGTGAAATCCAGTAAACCGGTATCTAAAAACGAAACCAAAAAGAACAGGAGTTCAAAAAGTCAATAAAACGTCAATAAACGGCAATTATGCAGTTGAATGAGTTTGAAATGCTGGTATAAAGCCGATTTCAAGGATATTAGGAAAATAGCCAAAACAGCGATAAACGGCAGAAAAACGCGGAAAAGAGATTTATTCAACTGTGAATACTCTAATTCGCAGTCAATTCAGACCAGGTTAAACTTGTTTAGAGCCAGGTTCAATCAAAATAGACTGAATACAACCAACTGAAACGAGTTCGATGTATATGCACGAAACCGCGAGCTGGAAAAGCAATTCAAGCGGTTCACAGCACGGGATTCACGAGGTGCAAAAAAGCAGTTAGCAGAAACAAGGAAGCTCGTTTGATGCCGTGCAATTAAATGCTGATGTGCGTTTATAATCTTACGCGTACAAATTTAAAATACTTCTACCCTAGCCCATTGCCACACCTCCTACGTAATGTTCGCACACTTACCACACCACCCTAATACCACAGTGCCTACATGCCACCTCTAATACCACAGTGCCTGCACACCACCCCTTAATACAGTACCTACATAACATCCCTGTCTAATACCATTACATAGGCCATTGGGCACCATACTAGGGGCATATATACCATTACATACCATTACATCTATTACATATGTTGTATACAGTTCTATATACATGGTTACATGTGCTTGGTTGTTCTTACATGTGTGAATGTTGTTATATTACACGCATGTAGTTGTTATGTTGTATGCGTTTAGTTGGGCATTACATGCGTTTAGTTGTTACATTACATGTGTACATCTATTGCATTACATGCGTACATCTGTCACATTGCATGCATATATCTGCTATATTACATGCGTAAGCCTATTACATTACATGCAAGTAGTAGTTATCTACATGCACTCATATTGTTGCATTACATGCGTAAGGTAGGCATTGGGCATTACCTACGCACTTAATCGACGATGCAGAAGAGCGCGGTAAAAGGGGCAGCAGCCTCCAGCACGGTGCTACAGCCCGACGATTCGTACAGACTGACCTTCTACACAGATCCGCCCTCTCCCGACAGCGAGATCGGGCTCGACGAGTTCCAGGACTGGGCGGCTGCTCGACTCAAAGTTCTCGACTCTTTAGACTCGTTTTCAAGCAAAATATCACCAGAACAGGAACGGCAGCTGCGCTCGACGCTGAATAAACACCTTCCAGCCACTCGGCGCGCTCCAAAATCCGTTCAAAATAAGGAAATCGAGCGAGATGTGGCCAGTCATTATATTCTGCGCCTGTCCTTCTGCCGCACGAAAGAAGACAGAAAAAGGTTTGTTAGGTTAGAAACAGAGCTGTTTAAACTGCGGTACTCCCTTGAAACTTCGGCCGCTCGTGCCAGGTTCGTTCGGGAAAGTGGCCTTAACTGGCAGCAGGCTTCAGACGTGGATTTGACGCTGTTAGAAGGTGTCAGCGGGTTACCAGGCATCAATACTGGAAACGGTGCTCAGAAGCAGACTATTTATAGGTTCGCAGTCGAGGAGTGCATGGACTTGCTTGGGAAAAAGCAGATCTACGCATCAAACGGGATCGCGTTCGTTCCTGAGAGTTTACAGCTCGGAGTCTTAGCACAAACATTCAGTTCGCGGCTTATGCTTGCTTTAGAACATTTGGCGCAGCATACGAACCCGCAACTCGTCGATACTAGGCTTCAAACCGCGCTCGAATCAGCAAGGTCCGGATCGACGACTTCGAGCTCGAGTTTACCGCAAGCTCTGGCTGAACCGAATGCTGAGCTTACATTAAACACGTTCGAAGAGCTTTGCAAACGCCACGACGTGCCGCTTTGTATTGAGAAGCTTTATCAGAGTTTGAAATCGACGAATCACGCTTACTACCCCGAACGGAACCAGTTTGTTAGGTTTCTGCATCACTCCGGCATGCCTTATGAAGAGACGATCAAACTTTATGCGCGGTACTACGCGAATTTCGACAAGAAGAAGGACATCGAGTACAGTATCAAGCATTGGTACGGGTTAGTAGGCAGCAGAAAGAGCTACAGCGCTGAATCGTGTTCAATGGTCTGTAAAAGCGTTGATTATTCTAAACCCGGTCTTGCTAGCGGGTGCCCGTACCAGAAATCGACACCGATGCAGCTGAACTCAAGCCTGCATCTACTAGGCATAACCGACAAGAAAGACACGCTTGAGATCCAGCGGTTTGCGAGCGAGAACCAGCCGCATCTTGCTTGTGCCCGGGTTTATGCTTTGACCCATCCTGATGACACTAAAGAGCCAGTACAGTCGCCGAACGAGTACTTCCAGCAGGCCTACGATTACGAGAAAGCCAAGGCCAAGAAGACCGACACGGCGTAGGCATCTATTCTATTTTATTCCATTCCACAAGATTAAATCCCATTTAATTCCGTTCCCCATCTAATTCCGTTCCCTGTACACCCATTTCTTCACCCAATGCGGTAATTCGCTAATGCAGCAGGGTAGGGTACTCAGAGTATGAGAATGAGGAAGCTAACAACTAGAGAAGATATTACCCAACCGTTCTCTCGTTTACTCAATGGAGAAATGGTATAATACGAATGAGTGTGATACGGTATGGAGTGGTGTGATGCGGTGTATGGAGTGGTGTATGGAGTGGTGTGTAAGTACGGTATGTATAGTAGGATAGAGTATAGTGTATATTCGGTGTGTTCAATCTACTCATTCACTCATGGATTCGGTAAATTGGTTAATCAAGTAAATAAAAATCGCTAATGCAGTGGCTAGGGTTAACAAGCCAAGTAAATGGTAGAAGTTGTTTTTAAAGTAGTTACTTCTTCTCTCTCTTTCTGTCGCTCTGTTTAGCCTTCTCTTCTAAATCAGACCAGTCCTCGCCTGCCGACTCCGACTCGTCGAGACTCGCTTCGCTCTCGCTAACGCTAGCATCCTCGCTCTCGCTGGCGCTTTCTTCGAACTCGTCGCTCTCGTCGTCCGGCTCTTCGTCACTAACGCTGAACTCCTCTTCGCCTTCTTCGCTCTCCATCAACTCCTCTTCGCCGGCCTCGCCGCCTTCAGGGTCCAAAAACGACCAGCCGCCGTCCTGAGTAAAGAACTGGTGCGGCGAGGCGTTAATAGTGTTCATGACCTCTTTCCAGTTGAAATTGAGCTCGGCTTCATAGAACGGGATATCCACTTCGTTAAGCCAGCTCTTAACAGCATCCAGCTGCGTCATTGGAATCGAGTTGATCTGCGAAACAGGGTGTTTATAGTTCTTAAAAACGAAAACCAGATCGAACTGTTTTAATCCGAACCGTACACGCTCGAGAACGGCCAATTCAACCTCGGAAAGAACAGTTATGTAGAACGGCGTCTCGCTGAGCTGGACTAAACAATTAGTCGTTGGCTGGAGGAACATATTAGCTCTGAACGGCACGCCGTTGAACCCGAGCTCGCGGAACGGGATATCGACGTCGAGCTGGCCTCTTGATGCTTTCGCGATCTCGTCGGCGAACTTGAAGAACTCTTTATTAAGCCTCGACCGGAACCTCCGCTCTTCTTCTTCCTGCTCGAGCTCGTCCTCGTCGCCGTACCGGTACCGCCGCCGTTTCGCGCCTGTATCGTCGGCGGAAATGTCTGTAGCGTCTCTATAGAACTGCACGTCCTTCGTCTTCCGTTTCCCAATAAGAATCGGCTGCTTTAAATGGAAATGGATCAGCGAAATCAGTTCGTTCGTGTTCGGCTGGAAAAACAAATTATCGACATTACTGAAAAGAACCTCGACTGTCTGCTCTTTCAACGGCGAGGTGTACCGCACACCGTTTTTATGGATCTCCACTGCCCCTGCGACCCGCTTGCCTTCAGGAGAAGGTCTAATAAACACAGGCTCTAATCGCAACGGCCGTTTTCCAGTAGTTTCAACTAACTTGTCTTGCTGCACAACGTCTGCAAGCTGCCGTTTCTCGTTCTCTTTACGCACAGACTCTTTCTTCAAGTCCTGTGTTTGTTTCAGCACGCTTTTCATGCGCTCGCCGTCTTTGCTGCGTAGAGTAACGCTCTTCAGAAACTGCGCATTGCCGTCTTCGTACGGCAGGAAGTCGCGCTTCGCAAGCATGCTGTCGGGAGAATGGAAATTGAGCCGTAAGTACACATACTGCCCCTCGTTCGTTAACGAGCCGGAACGGAAAGTGTTGATATGGAACGGGACAAGCTTCCCGCTAATAGGCAGAATCACGCTGCTGGCTCTGACGTCGACACTCACTTTCAACGACGACATTCTAGGCAGCTGCGACTCGCGTTTATAAGCTTCATACCGTTTAAACACAGGCCCTTCTTCCGCCGACGAAAGCGGCTCGTTTGACGCGAATTTCGTCTCTCCGCGTTCCTGGAGTTTGGTTTTCAGAATCTTCTGATGCATTTCAAGCGCTTTTTCGCTGCTTTCTTCACGCTCGTTGCGGTTTCGAGCAGTTCTTGTAGGCGCGCGCGTTCTAACTGTTTCGTGGCCGGCGCTCGAGGGTTTCCCAGTCTTGTCAGAAACTGAAGAATTGATATTCAGCTCTTTTAACTCCTCTTTGACCTCGTTCTTCACTCCAGCCTCGTCTTCTAACTCGAACGCGATCTCGCCGCTCTGTTTCGCCGCGATTGTGAAAACAACAGCCTCGTCGCTCGTCACACGAATAGTGTCGGCAAGCGTGTACTGAACTCCGTCTTTGTCCGTCAAATCCAGCTTGATAAGCAGCGTTTCGTTGCTCTTCAGTAACCGGTCATTACTGCCGGTTAAATCAAGCGCAGGATCCGAAACAAGACCGACGCTGAACCCAGCATTATCGCTGAGTTTCAAGCTCGGGTTCTTGTCGGCAATAAACCCGGCAGCGGCTTTATAAACGTCGCTCGCAGGGCGGCCTTCAACAGCAGCGTCGATCGCGCGTTTCTCAGCAGCCAGAAGCGTTTGGTACGTTGAAAGTTGCTCAGAGGTTGCGTTCACAAGGTAAGTCCTGCTCAAACCGCCGCGGTAAGCTTTGTAGGTCATATTGAGCTCTACAGTAATAACCCCGAGCTCGATCGCCTTTTCAGAGGAGGTAGAGGCCACTAACGGCGGCGCAGTCCAGTCTAACTCGACAGGGCTGAACTCGCTGCCAATACGCAGCTTGCTGAGCAGCGGAACGTCCATAGACGCCGTCTGCAGCTGTTTAGAGAGCTCTAAATTAGTGATCGGCGTTCCTTCGTCTAAAGCACGAGCCATACGGTCGACAAAGACCTCGCTTGCGAGTTTAGACGCGGCACGAGCCGCTGTGCGCACTGCACGCAGCTCGTTCTCGTCTTTCGTATCCAGCAGATCGCAGAACGCACGAGAACAGTCCACAAGCTCGTAATCCGCAAGCGGCTGGAGCAGCGCCTCAGCAACAGGGCTCTTGGGTTTGTCGTTAATGAATACAGCCACTTTCGTCTCTTTTTTCGCCTCTAAATCGATCCCGAAGTCCTTTAAAACATCGTCTACTAGCGAAGTGCATTTCTGAGGGTCTTTGTCGCGCTTTACAATGCTCACTTTGTCGCTGGCGAGCGACTCAAGGTGTTTAGTCTGTTTCGCCGCCGCGATGATCACGCATTTCCCTTTATTAACGGCGATACAAGTGTTCGCGAAGGGAACCGTCAGAAGCCAGAGATGCAGGCCTGTCGCCAGCTGGTTCTGCGTTTCTTCGTCGCCTTTACCAAGAACACTCACGAACGCGCTAGCGCCGAGCCCGGTAACAGCCTTCTGCAGCAGTTCAAGCCGTTTCGAAAATACTGCTGCGTCGATTTCAAGCGTCATGATGAGTAATCATCACGATCTGGACTCAAATAGTTCTTGAGCTTTGGTGCAACTACTATAACTCTGTCAGTAGTGAATTTGGGGGTGTAGGGTTTGCACGTTATGATTCTCTGGAACAGAAAGTAATTCCGGAAAAAATAGGGATGTCGAAACATAGTTTTAAGAGTGCCATATTTTAAACCTTGACCTAACCCAATCTGGCAATATAGCAGGCAGCAAACCACAAATATACCCGTACCCTGACAATAAACACACTATAAACAATACAGGTAGTTCCGCTGTAAACCTTTTATATGAATTCATAGATAATAAGATATAAGGGCTACAATGTGTCAGGTTGCTAGCTCTTGTACTCACCACAGACGTAAAGAAGGTAAAAGCAGGTGAATAACCCGATAACAATGGAGTGTATGGAATACAGATCAAAATGGCGTTAGATGGTGGTAGTGGGTAGTTGTATGGTAGATTGTAGTTATACAATGGATGGTAGATTGTAGATTGTAGATTGTAGATGATAGATTGTAGATGGTAGATGGTAGATATAAGGTAAATGAGAGACCACATTCAAGACCTAACCCTGCTACATTAAGGCGTAAATCTATGTGAAATGAACTATAAGATGCATTTAGTTTAACTCAAGACGCATAACCAGCCCAGAGCGAAGTAGAACAGAATCAGAGGGTATACTGACAGCGCCAGCCTGGATCTCTGCACTCCTGCCGTTGCCAAGCCTCTTTGCGCGCTCCAGGCGCTCCAGGCGACCATTGCAAACGACACAGGCACGCGTACGAGTTTCAGCGAGACTAGGCGGGCGAAAATAGCCGCCAGAAGCAGGGGGAACAGCGAGTACCCCGTGATTGAGAGCGCGTGCAAGTAACTGATCTGCCCGCCAAGCAGTTTGATGTTGCTAGTGATTGTAGCCTGGCCTAACCAGATCAGAGCGAAAACAAGACTGAAAGTCTGTGATTTGTGCGCCCCTAAATGAATACTGAGCACGACACTGATCAGTAAACAGAAGATCAGCGGCCCCCATAGATCCCACTCGCGTTTAGCAGCGAGTTCAGGCCGGAACCCGATCGTTTGTAAGAGCAGCCGCCCAAAAACGCGAACGTCACGTAGAATAGTCGAAATCACCGACTCGTCGAGCGTGTCTCCGCCAGTAAACCGTCTTTGCTCGAACCGCTGCCCGTCAGCAACGTTCTGCGACCGCGGCGGTGTAGGAAGAACCCGCGGCTGGTCGCTCACTAAATCAGGCTCGATCTCGCCGTCTGCGAAGCCGCTGTCGTCTACTTCGAAGTCCTCGTCGCTGAATTCGCTCATGTGTGCAGTCGGCGTATGCTAGCGTAGTCAGCAGACATGCGACACGCATAGACTTAAAGGAGTAGTTACAGTGAAATAGGTGTTATGGGAAGGCGAATCGTGCGGTATTTATACAGCTTAATCGGGATACAAGATTACTAGTTTTGGTGTGAAATTGAATGGTTTTAGTTGAGGGGGGTGGAGATACATTACCTAGTCTTATTTGCGCCGTGCCTAACCCATGTAAATGGACCATGTAATCAGACGCTAGATTCTACCATATAAACTGTACCAGGACGTAGATGAGGCCAGAGCGCGCTACAAATGTTTAACATGGGTCATCTATCATTGAATGCTTACTGTGGAATTTTTAGGCACATGGTAGCATATAGTGGCATATAGTTACACGTAGTTGTATGTATAGTACGCATGCAATGATAGCATGTAGTTTTCGCACGTAAGAATATTATAAAGGTAGAATATGAGTATCGCACAAATAGGTGGCAGAAATGTGACAGAAATGTGGCATAAATGTGTCATTTAGTGGCATGTGATAATACGTGAAGAGAAGCATGTGATAGCATGTTGTTGTAGCATGTATGGCATCTAGTAGCATGTAATGACAGGACACCCATGTAAATGTACAGGCGTAAGTGTGGGTAGTAGGTGTTTAGGGTTCGGAGGTAGGGGTAAAAGTAGGGTATTAGTTATCGGAAAACTATTACGTAACAACGACGCGACTTTATTCTGAAGCACTGTTCGGCTAATTACTGTTTGTTAGTTGTTGAATGAGCTCAGTCGTGAACAAAAGCCAGAAACGGTTTATGCCCAGCATGGGCAGCCGCGGCGGCAAAATCGGCCGCTCGCAGGGCCGGCTAGCAGGGCTCAGATCTAGTATTACCCAGACAAAGGCAGCACCGGTTAAAAGACCGGCTGAGCAGGAGCCGGCAAAGAAGCTAGCTAAGGAAAACGAATTGGACGCTGAGAAAGCTAATGAGTCTGAAACAACAGAGGAGAGCAGAGAAGGGAGCAGAGAAGTAAGTAAAGGGCCCGAAACAGAGACTGAAACCGGGGCTGATAACGGCAATTACGCTATACTGACTCCGCAGTCGCCCTCAAATGCAGACCAGACCAAAAATTCAAACAGTGCTGGCGATTTAAACGAATCTTTCTCTATAGACTCTTTACCCCAACCCTGGCCACAATCAGAACCACAAATGCATTCTATGTCGAAACAGCCGCAATCACCGCAATCACAGCCGTTAAAAGCGCTGCAGCCAGAACAGCCAACCGAAAATCAAATATACACTTCAGTGTCAACGGATCTGTTCACGCCGCCGCAGTCGCAGGTGTCGACATTAAGAGAGAGCGAGCAGAACGAGTTGCAAGCGTTTCTGGCGAATGATATGCCGGATCTTGAAACCGAAATCAACGCTGGAATGCAGTACGAGTCAGTAGAAACGCTGGATCCGCGCATTGCGCTGCTGAAACCGGCTGAACACCCGTCAACTCAACCAGCTCAAAACGAGCCAGAACTCAGGCAAAACGAGCCGCAACAAACTCAATTAAACACGACATTACATCAACCCACTAGTGATGTACATCCAGCTGAAAATGCAGCTGAAGGGACACTAACATCAGCACCGAAAACGACTATAAACATTCCTCAACGGTACAGTCAACAAAGATATAAACCAACAGCATCTCGGGACGAGGGCCCATTGATAAACCATACGGGAAATGCAGGCCGAAATCTAGGCCGAAATCTAGGTCAAAATGGAGGTCAAAATGGAGGCCAAAATGGAGGCCAAAATGGAGGGCAAAACGCAGGCCAAACTGGAGGTCAAACTGGAGACCAAAATGCAGTTGAAAGGGCTGGTGAAAAATTAAGTGGAAAATTAAACGAAAAATCCACTGAAAAAGCAGTTGAAAGAAGAGAAGCGCCTCCAGGGTATACCTATATCTCTCCCGAAGACATTCCGCGTCTTAAAACCGAGGAACGCAAGCGCCGGATCGAGTTTGAGCGGCAGTTAGTAGCTGAGATGCGGCAGCTCTACGCCGACCAAGAAACCGAGCGATTAGAAGAGGAGATGGACGAAGAAGAGGCCGAGAAAGAAGGGCTGAGGTTAGCACAAGAGGCTACTTTTGCGCAGTTAAAGCAGGCAGTTGGCAGTATTGTCAGAATGAACCGGGACATGAAAGAAGAGAAGGACGTGAACGTTGGAAAATTAGACGTTTCTGAGGACAAGAAACTTATAGATGTAGAGAAGTTCACAATGAGCGAGCTGTGTAAAGACATTCCCGTTGGCGACCGCAACGAGACGTTCGACGACTACGAGCTGGCGCGTATAAACCGGCGCCGGGAGACCGTCAGAGTGTTCAGGGCGAAGATGTGGAGCCGGAAGAAGTACACACCGCGTGTCGAGGAGCGGGCGGCTCTGCAGGAGGCGTACAGGAAGTACCAAGGCGAGCGGCAGTCCCGGACCGGCAAAATCAAGGCCGAGCAGGACGCGAAATTCAACGAGCTGGACGATCTCAGTTTAGAAGAGTCGTTGCCGCAAGCCAGTATCGAGATTCAGGCCGATGGTAGTATTTCATTAGTAGGAACGCAGTTCGACCGGCATAAACACAACATGTCGCACCAGGAACTAGGCTCGAAAAGCAAGACCGAGGTCGATCCTACAGAGCAGATCATTAATAGCCACTCGTTTGCAACTAAGGAAAGGCCGGACAGGTGGTCTGCAGAGGAAACCGGCAAATTCTACGAGGCATTGAGCGCATGGGGAACCGATTTCAACCTGATCTCGCATTTGTTCCCGTTCAGAAGCCGGAACCAGATAAAAACGAAGTACAAGTACGAAGAGAAACGCAACCCGGTGAAAATACAGATGCATCTGATCAGCCGGCGCAAGGTCAATATCGACAGCTACGCGAAAGTCAGCGACGTCAAGATCGAGGACGTCAACACCATCGAAACCGAGATCGAGAACGTTCGGAAGGAGCACGCAGTACAAATGCAGCTGGGCGAGGCCTCCAAAGCAGAAGCGAAGGCGGAGGACGCTAAGAGAACCGAGCACCCTTCTGCCCCCTCGGCCGCACCCATGTAGTGCATCCCATGTAATGCGCCAATGTAATGCACCCATGTAATGCACTCATGTAATGCACCCATGTAATGCACCCATCCTGTACGCATGTAGTACATACATGTAACAGGTATGCTGTTCATGCGACGACTCACGTTATTTATATGGTATTCATGTAGTGGTGTGCATGTAATCTATGGGTCACGCTTGTATGGTACACCTATGTATTGTCGCATGCAATGATAACGCGTGTAACGGTGGTGCGTGGTATGGGTACGTATAGGTGCGTATAGGTGCGTACAGGTTGACGCATGTAATATTCGTGGTATGTGCATGTATGGTGGTGCATGTAATGGTGGTGCGCGGTATAGGCACGTATGGGTTGACGCATGTGGGTGCAGGGATGTAATTAATGGCATGGGTAGTCGAAACCGAAAGTATACCACAACGACGGGTTCTTCCTTAACTCCAGCTCTAAATTGGTGGTTATCGAGGGAGTTTCGTTGACAACTTGGAAACTCTTAACGCTGCTAATTGAAGTCTTTGTTAGCGTCTTTCCGCATAGTTTAAACGCATCGAACCGCGCCCTCTCCTCGTCGCTCTCTAGTGTGCTTCTTTGCACAGTTTGAAGGCGTTTAATGCGTTTCGTTGCATTGGTTTCAACGTTTATAGAGTTTCCCTCTAGAGTGCGCACGGCTGTTGTGTTGAAAAGGTTGACAAATGTGTGGATTTCAGGGAACGACGCATGTCGCGAGAAATGATACAATAACGAGAGGGGGAAGTACAGGTTTTTGTATAAATAGTACCTCATGGAATTAGCAATGTACACGCCGTTTCCTGCGGCTTCAAGTCGTTCGCGTACCTGACTTGAGGGGACTGTTCTGTTCTGCATCTCAATGCCTTCTTTAGACGGCTGATTACATGCGCGGAAGTAGACTGTGGGCTGGCTGGGTTCTCTTGCTTCACAACCGTTATGTTTATAGCAGAAATGAAGGCGTGCAGACTGGGTACAGGGGCCAGTAACACAGTGGTTTACGAGTTCGGCCGCCATTGCCGAAACGCCGCTCACCGACTTGTAGTAGTCGTACAAGTACGCGTCGATATGTATTTTTGTTTTTAAAATGTATGCGAGTTTGATTAACACCGGTTCGTGGCCTGTGCACATGTCCACAGTGCTGAAATGCATGTGTTTGGGGTAAGCCTTTAGAACCTCTCCTAAACTGTCAACACCATCGCTGTTCAAAGGGTACGATTTCAGAGGATCAGTGTGCTGTAAATACGTAGCGTCGACGTAGATTACGAGCGATTTGCTGCCTTGGAAGGTAGTCAAAAACGGGAAAAGAGAGGGTGTTCTTTGTAACGTTGTTAAGTCCACTGGCTCGCAGCGGAGATCGCCAGTGTATAGAATTGAAGAGCCTAGATACTTCGGTTTTATTAGAACCATCGCCGATCCGGGGCAGTGGTTGATTGGAATTAGCGTTGCTTCAATGATTTCTCGTTGGTACTCCAGTTCATAAGCTTTTTCCGGCTCCAACACTCTAAGCAGGTCCTTACCGCCGATTTCCGGTTTCAAATGCGCGTATTTCAGTCTGCCGTGTCCGTGGTTCGTGCGGTAATTAAGGACCATTTGTTTAGTGGCTGCTGTGCAGTAGATATACGGCCCATTAAACGATTTGCGTTGAAGGCCGAGCGTGTGGTCTTCGTGCATGTGTGTGAGGAACCCGATTTCGGCGTGCGGCCAGCCGTCTCTGGTTCTGAAGTCGTCAATTGCCAAATACGGATACTCATGGATCATAGATTACATAGCATGTAGTGTACGCATGTAATTATACATGTAAGTATACACGACATGCATGTAATACACTCATGCATCTATGAACGATTCTAGCTAAACGGTGCCCAGAACATGTACCACAGCTGGACTTTACATGCGTCACCACGAGATACATAAATATAATCTGGAATCGTCTGCATTAGAGCTTATCTACATCAGTATAGAATGTGTAGACGCTGATAATACAGATGGCACTTGATGGAATCGGTTAGATGAAATGTAGCTAGATTGTAGATTGCATGGGTGTTTTATGGACACCAGATAATCAGCAGTATGTAAATCTGGAACAGAGTGTTAGATATGCTAGCGTCTTAAGCGTTGAAATGTCGTATAGTTGGGAGCATTGCGTATGTTAGCATCATAAGCGTCGGAGTGTTGTAGGACATGGGTAGACGCATTACGTATCCATGCAGACGCATGCATGCGCAAAGCTAATTAAACCGTTTGTAAACAACCGTTTCTCCCATATAATTTCCAATGGAAACACCAATTCTCAGGCTCCAAACGCTCTCAGCGCTGCAAAACATGAAATACGCAAACAAAGAATCCAATTGCTGCCATTTAAACGGTCAATGCGCCGTTTCGACCAGTACAAACCCGTACATCCACGCCAAATGCCACAATATTTCTAAAGTCTTTGGCGGCCAAGCAACCCGGCAATGCGTATTCGAGGAAACTCACTAGTTTCTAAACCAATTATACCAAGCATACATACCGCCACTCCACTCTCTGCATCTTTATCTACTTTACATTACAATTTCTCAATTCTGAATCAATAGCAGCCGGTCTAGATAGGTACCGGCTTATCAGTACACCCATGTATGCTATCTAATCGGCTGCTTAGCATAACCTAGCATACATGCCGCGCAACACAAGTAGACATTCATGGCAACCGTCTGTAATTCAGTGTTGATTCTTGAAATTGTAATTGCTGAGAATATATCGTATCAGTGTTCATTCTTGTTCACATAGTGTGGCATGGTGTGTTATGGTATGTTATGGCATGCTGTGCAATATGGTTATATGGGTGCATGCTATTTAAGAGGCGGGGTGTGCTATTTAGAGGCGGGATTACGCTACTTTAGAGGTTGGAGTTATGCTATCTAAGAGGTTGGAGTTATGCTATCTAAAAGGTGGGGTTACGCTATTCAAGAGTGAAAGGGTATGCTATGTGGTAAGAAGTTTAAGAGTTATATGGAGTGTTACATGGTAAGAGGTTGTTACTCAGCATGTTGATCCTGGTACTCGGCGATGCCTACATTCCCAGCCGAGAATTCAGCATACCCGAGCAATTTCTCGCGCTGTTCAAGTCGGGGAAGATCGACAAAGTCGTTAGTGTAGGCAATGCCTCTGATGCGTACACTTCTTCAGTGATAAGCGCGATTGTGCCTAAACAGAGCATTGTCAGCGTTTGCGGCGAATTCGACGTTCCTAGCAGCGCTCTTCCTACTCAGCAAACGTTCTCAGCAGGAAAAAGAAAAATCGGCCTTGTTTCAGGGTTCAGAATCACCCCGGCGGGGGATATGGACGTCCTTACTACTAAAGCACGTTCTATGGACGTGGACGTGCTGTTATGGGGCGGCACTCACCAGCAGGACGTCAATGTATGCTCGGGCTACGGGTTTATCAATCCCGGGTCCTTGACCGGCGCAAGTAACCCGAAAACATGGACCTCTGACGACCAAACCACTAACCCTGGGTTCTGCCTGCTGGACGTCGCCGATGAGTCCGCTACTGCCTATATGTACCAACTGCAGGACGGGAAATTAGTAGTAAACAAAGCGAGCTTGCCGTTGCGCGAATTGGGGGAAGCATAGCAATTACGCACTTATGCACATACATATATACACACAAATTATGATACTAACATACGCATATTAACATATACACACACATTTATAGACAAGTTAACCGTTAATCGTTAACATACATACAGATATACATACAGATACACGCACAGCGTTGGTGTACAAAGGAAATGCCCGATACGTCTTTACCTTCGCTTCTTTAGTGTTAGTTAGATCAGGTTACTTCAGATCAATTTATAAGCATTTCCAGTCGGATCTTATTCAGTTTTTTGATTTAATTTCAGTTCATTTCATCGTTGTGGACGTTTTCAGGGTTTGTCGAATTGTGTCAATCCTAACCCTATGATGGATATAAGGCCGTTCTCGCTTTTTCTTTTCTTTCTTCATATAACCTCGGTTTTATCTCTTTAACCAAAGACTCGAAACGTAAGTACATGATGACCTGAGTGCATTTGGCTCGAGATAGGAGGCTTGGCGGCTTCCTGTCGGTGTGGAAAAAACTCGCTACCTTAAATTTTTGTCTGACAGCTACTAACATTCCCAGTTCACTCTTTTCTACTGCATCGTAACTTGTAATAGTTTGTAGCAACTATCCTTCTACTTTTCGTTCCTACTTCTCTTTCTTACTTTTTGTTCAGAACACTTCGTTCGTTACATTTATACTATATACGTTCAGTCTATTCGTTCATCATCGCATTAGAAAATTTCATCAAATCGGCGATATTTTTTCCGAGATCCGGCTGGTCCGCTGAATATGACCATACAATAACCGAGTCCGCGTTGTTTTTCCCAGGAACTAGCACTGGTTTGCCCTCTGCAGAACTGGTCGCGAACCCTGTCATGTTGTGCTCAGCAAGGTCTAGTTTGCGTCCAGTAAGGGTTCTGCCGCGTAGTTTGCATTTATATAAACCAGCTTCAGAATCGTACTTGATCTGCAGTTTGGTGACGTCAATAGGGCCTTGATAGTCGATATGGCAGGGCAGAATATGGCATGTATTGCGTATGTCGTCCAAATTCTCACTTGTCATGACAAATAAACTTCTCTCACAGTTAGCAGTAGTGAATATGATGATATATGCAAGATGTGTAACTAATTCAGTCAAATGTAATATCAAATACAAGCGATGTATAGCGACGTATTTTATCGGGTCTCTATGCGGTTAAGATGACTTCGCGAGAAGTAAATGTTATTTTGGCAAGATGTATGCGTGCAGTGGGATTATATGCAAGAAAAGAAAATACGTGACCATTTACAAGAGATGCGATGAGAGATGTGATTGTACGGAAATGCTTGAGAAGCGATTGGTGCAAAGAACAGTGTATGCAAGATGAAACCAAATGCAAGGAAACGGAGGTATACATAAATTCCCTGTGCAAGGAATTCAAGATGTGATTTGACGAATTTGAATGAGACGATTCTAGCGCGAAATGATTAGAATTATTGTCTTAATGTCTTAATGTCTTGATGTCTTAATGTCTTAATGTCTATGATTATGCTGTCTTATTAGTGTGTATTAATACTCTGCGATTTCCGGGATCCTTCGTGGCCTTACTCGAGGCACATGCAATGAAGAAATCGCTGGCGCGTACGGACTGCGTCCTCTCCTAGTTAACGGAGTCTCGATAATACTGCATTCCGGGCTTGTGCCGCGGTTCCCTGGAGACTCGCATAGCCTTAATCGACGGGATATGGTTGGTGTAACGCTTCGTGGTATCTGCGTGTTTGGTTTCTCAACTACACGCCGGTTCACAATCAGTGTCGGAGGCGGAATCCGCGATTTGAACGGTTTCTTTTGTTTCAAGTAGTTAGTGTTCTCTTTATTGGTCAGTTTAGGACTAGAAGCTCTTAATGGCGAGCTCTTGTCCTGTGGTTTCATTGCAGGTTTCACGGGTTGTGGTTTCGGTTGTAGAGCTGTTAGGTTTGCTGCATTTGCCGCATTTGCTGAGTTCGCGTTCTTGTGTTTGTTGAGATGCACAGTTAGCGGAGTTTCGTACCCGAGACTATGAACGACATGCATTTGGGGAATACTTGGTCTCAGCTTCAATTTGGGTTTAGTTGGGACATTAGTAGGGTTCAATTGATTCAATTGGTTCAATTGGTTCAGTTTAGGCGTGGGAGAAGAGTCGAGTCTCAGTTTCTTCATTTCAAAGACCATTTCCGTGTCTGAATAGACCGAGAAGTCGGAATTCAGGGTCGAGGCCGTGTCGGATTTCATGGAATCAGTTTTCAGGCTGTCGGATTTCAGCGAATCGCTTTGATCGAAACTGTCGAATACCGATTTTCCTAGATCCTCGGCCAACACTGCCGGAACTTCTGAAACACCCGAAACACCTGACCTCGAACCAAGTCCACCAAGTCCACCAAGTCCACTAAGTCCACTAATTCCAGTTGACGCGTCGCGACTGTCGCGATTGCCGCAATTAACGCAATCGCCAAGACCGTTATCGGGGATCGCGTTTTTGCATTGCTCGTAAACGGATTTCATGCTCTCGAGCTGATTAGGGAACCGCGTGCCACATTTCTCGGCGAATTGGGAGATAAGCGTCGGGAGAACTTGGTGAACGACGAATTTAGAGGGTCCTAAAGTATGGTTTGTTTGCGACGTCAGGATATGTTCTTTGAAATCGTGAATGACGTTTCTGTAGTACCCCGAGTACTCGATGCTCGTTTGGAACCCCTGCTTCAGTTCATGCAGCAGTACTTGTGCCGCCTCGAGATGCGTGCATAAATTTCTAATCGCACCCGCGCCCACACCCACATTCAAGTCCACCAATTTCGAGGAATTCTGTGAGAGGATTGTGCCGGCCTTTAGAAATGCAGTGACTGCAGGAAAAACCGTTTCGGAAATATCTTGTTTGAATTGCAGGTAAAATTCGACTTCCTCGCATTTTCTAACATTGATTAATTCTCTTTCCAAACACATCAACTTATCAACAAACAAGCTTGAATTAATACCATCGAGGCTGGAAGAGCTAGAAAAACTAGAAAAGCTAGAACGGCTGGAAAGGCTCGAACTTCGGCCTGAGAGTTTCAACTGCGCAGCTGACAAGGTGTCTCTAATGTCCAGGCTTGTATCCGCGTCCAGGTCTTTTAAAATGTTCGTAGAGACCTGCGGCTCGACCTCGGTGTCCAAATTGTGCGTGCGTAAAAAGGCTGGCAGGTCTAATGCTTGGATGTTTGCTAGCGCTGAGCTGAAGGCGGTTAATTTAGCGTCTGTGGACATTCTCCAATACGTGTAAACGACAGAGCAACCAGGCTGCTAGTGCAATGATGTGAGGATGTATTGAGAAGCAACGGTTTATTTGGGGATTTTGTTCCTTCCTCCCTTAGAGACGCATTGTTTACGGTCTAAGCATGCACATCAATAACCCCAACCCTAAACACAAACACTGATCAGGAAAAATACCCTTACGGGTACCCTTGCTAGCTAATCCAGCGCCATTACGTACCATTACGTACCGTCGCGGTACCGTTTGCGGGAAAACGTCAATGCGCACTAAATAATTTTAATCCACTGAGTCATCGGTGTATGTGCGTTATGCACGCCTAGAACCACACTCCGGAATAACGTATCCTATATAGGACTGTAGAGGCTTTATGATGTAGCCAAAGGTTTTAGAATACAAAGAATCTGGATTCTTTTTGCTAGATCCCACTAAAAAATGCAGGAGTAGATGGCGTCGATGAGATGGCATAGGGTTCCATATATATTGTCCGCATATAGCGTGCATATAGCGTGCATTTAGCGTGTAGCGTGCATAATGAGCGTGTAGCGTGCATACTTAGCGTGTATCTGACGTGCATTCAGCGTATTCTAGGCGTGTTTTAGGAGTTTAGCGTGCATGCCTAGTTGGTATTGCGCATGTATTACGCACATATTTCGCTTCTATTAAGCTTTAATCAGGCGTTTAGCGTGTGTTTAGCGTGGATTGAGCACATAGTAGGCAAAGTAGGCATAGTAGGCATAGAAGGCGTAGGAGGCATAATAGACATTTATTGAGCATAGATTTGACATGTCGCGCTCATTAGATTCTATTTAGCGCGCGTGTACCTTATATTAATTCTGAATCAAGACCGAATTGGGGGTCTAATGAGCACACATTGGGACCGCAACGAGTCCGCATTGGGAATATAATAAAGTATATTAGGCATACGCTGACGCGCATATTAAAGCTATAATGATGCGGTAATTAGTGGAATGTACATAATGCAGGGATATACAGCGTAAATAGAACAGACAAAAATATACAGTTACAGAGTGCGAATGCTACCAAGACACCAAATGACACTAAGTACAATTGTGCCACCGGATACCATGAGACGACAGTAAAACCGAATGCCACTAGATGCAGCTGAATGCACCGGATCCCATCTGATCCCACCAGATGCCACTAACACCACCTAATGCGAGCGTGCGATTGCATGTCGCCTTACACCACTAAGTGCACCTGATGCCATTAAGTGCCGCTAAGTGCCATTAAGTGCCACCAGATACCACCAGATGCCATTAAATGCCACCAGATGCCATTAAATGCCACCAGATGCCACTGGACACACCAAGTGCCACAACACCAGAAATTTAGTCACAACAAATACACAAGATAACATTAGGACGATCGGGTAATCTGACTACAGCCACAAAACCGCGATAAAGCGATAAATCAAATGGAATAGGGTTCAATTAAATCGATCGGCTAATTCTAAACGACAATTACAGCCCACAAGAGCCCCAAAAACAAAGGCTTAAAGCCCCCAAATAAAACACAAAACACGGAACACAGTGATTATTCCTTTTAGGCTAGCCTACCAAGTAGTGACTTCGGTCTCGCCGAACAAAGAGTTGCCCGCCTCGCCAATCGGTTTCTTTTCCGCGCCCTTCATGAACTCAGGAATCACTCTAGTCAAAAAGTCCAGAATATAGTTATTAATCAGCTCGAATTCGAGCAAGAACGCGTCGTGCCCGTCTGGGCTTTCTATTCTCTTCAGCTCCGACTGTTTTATGTACCGGTGAATCTCCACCTGTTCCGGGAACGTGAAAAGCTCGTCCGACTGGATCCCGATCACCAGAACCGGCTGTTTGATCATAGTCAGCGCCTCGCCGACGCTGTTTGTGCGGTTTCGCGAGAGGTCGTGGGTGTCGAGTTTGCGCGTGATGGAAATGTAGCAATTAGCGTCGAATCTGTTCGTGAATTTCTGCGCCTGGTAGCGTAAATAGCTCTGTGCTGTGAAGTACGTTTGCGCGCTCTTCTCGCGGTACCCAGACGGCCGGTTCGGGGAAAGCGATCTCGGGTTTCCGTGGTTGTTGACGGCCCAATTCTCGACGTTTTTCGAGACCGCGGTCTCGTCCAGCGAGTCGCTGCCTTTATGCACTTTCGGATCCGGCAGTTTCCGCCCGAATTTGTCGTTGAACGAATCGCGTGTCCTGTACGTCATTAACGCCGTCATCCGCGCCGCTCCTAACCCAGCGTTCGGCCTGTCGTCGTTCGAGTAGTACCCATCATTGAATTTCGGGTCGCAGTAGATCGACTGCCGCTGCGTCTCGCCCCATGAAATGCCCCAGGCCGAGTGGTAGGCCGAAGTCGCTAGTAACACGCCGCTCTTTACAAACGAAGGGCCTAAAAACAAAAACTCCTGAGCCAGCATGCCGCCCATTGATCCGCCAACGATCACGGCTACTTGTTTCACCTGTAAATGGTCTAAAACAAGCTTCAAGATCTTGGCATCGTCTTTGATCGTTGTCAGCGGAAACTCGGGGCCGTAAACTTTCCCAGTCTCTGGATTAATCGTTACTGGCGACGCAGTGCCGTACGGCGACCCAAGAGCGTTGATGCACACGATAAAGAAGCGTGTAGGGTCCAAAGCCCTGCCCTCGCCTAGCAACGGCCCCCACCAATCAGCGACGTCGGAAGAGCCGGAAAGAGCATGGCACACGACCATGCAGTTATTCTGCTCGCTGTTCAGCTTTCCCCACGTCTTGAACGCCACAGGAACTTTGAAAAGAACGTCTTGGCATTCGAGCTCGAGTTTGTCAAGGACAAGGAACTGCTGGTCCTTAATGAGCTTTACAAACGGGTTCTGCGCGTTCGCCTCAGACATCAGTACTAGAACCTCTGCAACAAAAGCCTAATTGAGACGGGATCAGTGAATAGTCAAGGTCTTATAGCCTTTGTATTGTTGAGACCTCCGATGAGTAATAATGCAGATGGAGACATGCATGTGAATAGTCACAGTCACATGATACTATTTCAGCCTATTCCCTAAATAGTTTTTGGTTTCTACTTAGTCCTCACTTGTTCCTAGATATATAAACAGATCTAAACAATAATCATTTACTAGAGGACTCGTAGCTTGGTTTAATTCCTAATAATTATATGTCGGATCCGCTCTATATAGGTCCTTTGGGAACTTTTCACGGGGCAAGGGTTGTTAACTGCGTATGCCAAGGTCGTCAGAATGTACATTTTTGGGCCCTGATTGGGACGCCAAGAAGGTTATAAGAGGATGCGAACTCGTTTCGAAATTAGCGGTTGTTACGCCGCTCGCTCATACTGCATATAAACCCGCTAGTGAGACCATTAAATGCACGCTGCAAGAGTTGCTGAAGAAAGAGCCAGTAGCTGCAGTTTCCGTACCGAAAAACATAGACTCGGACTCGGTAACTTTACAGAACGGGAAATTGAATATGCTGCTGAATCCAGAGACTTTCTATACTTTCGGAATGCCGGGAGAAAAGCTGGGAAAGAAGTATTCCTGTACTGTTGATCTGAATAAGGAAACAAAGCTGTATAAACGGTTTCAAACCTGTCTACAGAACCTAAGTTGCGAGTACACGTTTGTATACAGACTTGAAGACGGGATAAAGGCGAGTATTGAGTCTACAGGTTTAGCGAGTCTACCTTGCCCTGATATGCAGCCTGAAGAATTGAATAAAGACGCAATTGACGACTGGTTTGACGAATTTCAGCAATGGATCGGTCTGTGCATGGCAAATTATTCTAACACTATTTCCAATGCTTCGAATACCCTTACACCGGAGCAGTCTGAAGCTGTTAATGTGTCGGTTGTTAATAGTGTTTTAAGAAGCGGCGAAATATGCGATTTGTGGACTGAAATATCAGAGCAGCCATGGTCAGTTGTGTTCGCACAAGGGTTTTCGAATGTCCCAATTGTTAATGATAGCGGCAAGGTGCATATTCACCAGGAAATCGGGTACATTCTAGTCAAAGTAGGCGACAAAACGACGTGCTTGAAGTTTAAATAAACCAAACCAAATAATTAAATCGAAATAAAACAAAAGAAAGTAAAATGAACAAGTTAAGTTCTTAAGTATTTTACAACGTCCTATATACATGATCTGCTTCGAAAAACAGTCGAAATTACGGCCCGCAGCATATTTAACACCCTTACCCATAACGGCTAGTAATTATCATCAGTATCAAAAGCTAACCTGGGTTCTAAACCTCAGACTAACTTCCGCAGTCTTGATATTGCATGTTTCAGGTGTATATGCTGTATAAAGCCCCCCAAAAGGTCCATTGAGGTCCCGGTAAGGTCCCGGTAAGGTATAACTGAAGTCTCGCTAAGGGCAGGGCTGGTTAAGGGTTTTAAGTAAACCGATTAATTTGGGAACTCTTCAACCTCATCTACTTCCTCGGACTTGCTTTCTACCTTTTTAGGCGATGTGTCGTTCCTCTTGAACAGCAGTTTGCTCAATTCACTGGTAGGATCGTTATATAGATCGGCGAACTCGCCGTGCTCGACCACACAGCCGTTAGAACCCAAGACAATCGTCTCTTTTGACCGTGCGATTGTAGAAAGACGATGAGCGACAGAGATCGTGGTCGCGCTAGAGTTTACAAGCTTAGCAAGTGCCGCGTTCACGAGCATTTCCGACTCTCCGTCCAAAGCTGAAGTCGCCTCGTCCATTACAAGGATAGCAGGGCGTTTAATAATAGCTCGCGCAATAGCGATTCGTTGCTTCTGGCCACCGCTGAGCTGTGCGCCGCGATTGCCTACTTGTGTATCGATTCCCTCAGGGAAATCGCGCAAAAACGAGCAGTTCGCTTGCTGTGCCGCTTTCAACACCTCTTCACGGCTCGCGTCTGGGTTCGCGTACTGGATATTCTCGGCAATTGTGCCGTTGAACAAGACTGGTTCTTGAGAAACCACGCCGATATGTCTACGCAGGTCCCAAGCCGAAACCTTGCTGATGTCCTGGTTGCCGATACTAATAGACCCACTAACTGGGTCGTAGAACCGCAGCAGCAGACTCAAAACAGTACTCTTTCCGCCTCCAGACTGGCCTACAATGCAGACATTAGAGCCTGCTTTGATCTTCATATTCATGTTACTGAAAATAGCGACTTTAGGACGAGTTGGGTAGGCGAAATTAACGTTTTTGAACTCGATATCGCCACGGGGACGGGCCAGTGGCGCGCCTACAGTCAGTGGAACATACGATTTCCGTTCCTCGATCTCGAACAAACGCTGAGCAGCGCCTGAGCCTTTCATCAGCTCGCTGTAGAAGGTCGCTAACCCGCTCAACGCCGACCCGGAGTACGCCGCGTACATGATAAACGACGAGAGTTCGCCAAACGACAGACTGCCATCGCCCACCATGTACGCGCCGATAGAAAGCAAGCCAATAACAATATAATTGCCTGTTAGCTGGATAAGACCGTAGTAAAGACCCGAGGCCCGTGCTTCCTGCATAGCGATACCGAACACATGCCGTAAACGGTCGTGATAGAGCTTGATTTCCTGCGTTTCGCCGTTGAACGCGCGCGCAGTGCCGACATTATTCAGCCTTTCTTCACTCACTTTGGTCATCTGGCCTAAACTGTCCTGGAACGCCCGGCTGATAGTCCGCACTTTGCGGCCGTAGATCCACGTCCCTGCCATCATCGGCGGCAAACAGATCATGACAATTGTCGTTAGTTTGATGCTCATATAGCACATCATTCCTACGCCCATGCTAGCTGTAAGCAGCGCACGCAGACCGTCAGCGATGTTCTGAGTAACCGACCGAGAAACAACATTGGCGTCGGTTCCTAATCTGCTGATCAGATCACCAACGGTGTTCGCGTCAAAGAATTCAGCATCGGCTTTTACCATGCTTTTAAACACGCGCGAACGCAGCCTCGTGACCATCCGTTCGCCAATTGACCGCATCAAAACTACTCGAAAGTACGTTGTTACTGACCCGAAAAGGAAAACGGCCGCCATTCCAATGAGAAAGCTTTGAAGAGGGAACCCGAATACCGTCTTTTCGGGGTTCGGGTCGTTCACCGTGTCCAGAATCCGCCCAATGACAAAAGGTAGACACAAACCAATACCTGCGCTAATTACAAGCAGCGCAAGCGCCCCGGCCAGCGCATTCTTCTCGGTTTTCACGAGTTCGTACAGTTTGCTGAAATCCTTGCTTGTTTTCTGGTCAGAACTGCTCTGAGACAGTTGTGAACGGAGATTTACGTCTTGTGCATGAGACGCGCGCGCTGATGGCTCAAAAGCGTGGGGTTCAGAGCTTAAATCACTGGATTCGCCGCTCTTAGCACTGTCTTTGCCGTTAGCGCTGTTAAGCGTTGTTAAGCTTGTGCTGAAAAGCCGGGACTGCATATTAGAGAATTTCTGGACACTTTGTCGGGTTTTGCTGTTTAAATTCTGCGTTTGAAAGCTGCGGAACAGCAGGTTCGGCGTTGAGAGATGGGCCTGCCGTATAACAGCGCTGGAAACGCCAGGGCCGGCTCGCCGCAGTCCTGTTCTGATAAGAGCACATGGACTCGGTCCAAGTAGTCGAATCATACACTTACAGTTTCTAACACGCTTGAAATACCGACTTTTGGGACTTTAAATTAATGCGTCAAATCGCGTATATTGGAAAGGGTTGGGTCAATTAGTTAAGTGTGTGGGCACGCATTTGGGGCACGCCTTCTTCTAGCCGAAGGCGACTACGCAAACTGCATGTGAGAAGCATGTAAGAAGCATGTAGGATGTGTTTAAGATGCGTTCAAGATGCGAATAGTTGGATATAGGGGCGCAAATTATATGTAGGATTGCAGTATGCAGTTAATTTAAGATCTTGGAAAAATATACGGTTCGTGGGTACACTAGGTACGCCGAGTGTTTACTACAGCCAGCGTCGCATGCCTGCGTAGGTAGCACAAACTAACTGCTAGCGTCGCATGTAATTTAATACGAGCATTCTGCATGCGGCGATTATGACTGTTTGAGGCCGTGCCCGCATGTGATTTGAAGATGCCAGTATCCAGTGGCCGTGGTTTAATGAGTTCAGCATGTAAGCGAAGGCCATGTAAGCGCTATATGCGATATAAGTGTATGTGACATATACGACATATAGGTGTGCTATTTGTACGCTGTGTATACGTGTGTATACGTGTATTATACGTGCACTATATGACTATTTAGTGCAATTCAATTGTACGTTATTTGTACGTTACATGTAGCGAGGTTCAAGGCGTATGTGTATCGAAGTTAGGCGCATGCCGGGTGAAGTCTAGATTTAGATTATAATGTGTACGCTGTCTATTTCAGAGAGACCTTAAGTCTTCTGGCGTCGGTGATCTTGCCGTTCTCCCAAGTGGCATACCGTAAATCGAAGTTCTCGGCTGCTGCAGTGCTGGCTTTAGTGTCTTTCAATGCACTGCGCAGAATACGGCTAGCAAGGGCAGCGTAGCGGTTGTATGTGATTCCAGAGGGTTTAGGCATATTTGAGTAGGTGTATGCAGAGGTTGGCGAGGCAGTGTAAACGGAAATGCGAGCTTCGTTAACGAGTTACAGTAGAATCGTGGTCCAATAAGAACGTCCTACCATAAGCAGTGTTAGTAATGGCACTGACCAATACATGATACTGCTATTGCCAAACCATTGCCAAACCATTGCCCACTGCCTCACGGATGAATCAAATTTCTGTGTATAAGCACTGAGTAATAGGATTGGAATGCGTGCGTGCGTGCGTGCGTGCGTGCGCAGTCAGTCAGTCACAGTATACTGCTAGCACGGCTACTGCTTAGAGCTTTTTGCAGTTTTCAAGACGACAGTACTGATCTATTCAGGCAGTTTTTACTTCAGAGATCTAGCCGAGATCTGCACTAAAATATTGTAAAAAGATGTCGTTTAAAGATCTATACTGGAAACTCGCGAGCGACGACCCGAACGAGCGCGTTCAGTCTGCAGAGGAGCTGATTAGAGGATTAGTAGACCTGAACAGTGAAGAGGAATGGAACTACGCGGGCCGGAGACTGGTTAAAGGGCTTTCGTCGACTAGAGGGTCGGCCAGGCTCGGGTTCAGTATGACGCTGGCGGAATTGCTGCAAGTGCGCGCGAGCAATGTCAGTATTAGTTCTTACCTCAATTTATGCGACGAGTTTTTCCATGTGACTCCTAGCATGAAAGGCAATGAGCAGCGCGGGCTTTACCTGGGCCGGCTCTTTGCTTTAGAGATTTTGGCGAAATGCCAGATTTGGGATTTAGACTCAACAACCGCCGACGATTTGTGCGAGTTTATTAAAATGACAATCGAGCTCGCCTGCGTCAAAATATGGCTCCGGGAAGCGCCGTTTTTCGCTTTGTGTAAACTGCTGCAGCGAGTATGTAAGCAGGAGAAGTACGTTCCGGGCCTGAAGTATGTGTTCAAGTGCCTTAATGACAAGGAAATGACATTGACTTGTGAAGGCATCGCTGTTGCATTGTCTGTGTCGCGTGAACAGCGCGTCCAGTTCAATTCCGAGTACGATTGGGTGCACGGCGATCCAATGGCCAGTGCTAACCTCAACAGAATGGCTAAAGTGTTGAAAGAGCTGCCAATCACTACTGGCGATGTCAGCGACACGAAACCGTACATCAATTTCGTCTGGCACTTCCTTCTCCAGCAGTTCCACTCAAATTCTGCTTCTAAACAAGTCGAGTCTAACGAGCCGCCTAAAAAGAAGAAGAAGGGAAGCAAGAAGGGAGGCAACGGCAATGGCAACGGTTCATTGGACTACGATCTAGTCAGTTTAGACAAGTTTTGGGACGTTTGTGTCAATATCGGGTTCTTCTCGTCTTCAGCCAGCCCTGAACGGAAAATGTGGGGCATGGAGATCTTCCTTTCATGGATCCAGGACAAGGAACTAGTTAATGTTGCTGCTCTTTTCTCGAGCAACGTTGTTAAGGCCTGGTGTCTTCATCTAAGCAAGCCAGGACGCAGTTTGTACACTTTGTCTAAACGCGTAGCTGATATCGTCACTACCGACTTCGTGGAGAGAGGCCAGGATGTCGTTATTAGCGTGCTTGTGCAGTTAATGACATACAGCGCTAATTTCGACAAACTCTCGAAATCCAAGGTTGTTCAGCAATTGCTCGACAGTTTAGACGCTGACGGTATTGCGAAACTCGTGCATATCATTTTGAACAATTTGTCAAGCACATCAACCGTTTTGTCGGAGCTGCAATGGCCTCTAGACAACCTTCTGCATCTTGTTAGAACATACTCTGCCGATGCGAAGTCCGAGGAGTGGATCAATGCCGTGTTCGACGCGCTGATTCCTAGAGCTTATTACAAACCCGCTGATCCCAGCAGTAACGACGAAACAGCTGTTATTTCCGACGACGAAGAAGAGGTTAAACCGTTGACAGGGTCTAAACGCAGTATTGCCCAAACAGGTAATACTGGAAACTTCAGTCTCCTTGATACGGACAGTGGTTCCGCTTTAGGAAATACCGATGAAACTGACGGTCAGAAGGGCAATTCTGAAGAGGATAAAGAACTGAAAATCGCAGTTGTGCTTCAAGATAAGGTTATGTCGATCCTGGCTGCTACTTTGAAACCGACGAAATCCGTCTACCTCGACGCTCAACGCAGCTGGCCGTATGTTGTTGTGCAGAAGATCATCGAGTTCGGGAAATCTCACCCTGAATTCACTCTGCGCACTGTTTACGACGAGGAAACGAACTCGACTAAGACAAAGGCCGAGAAAACTCTTTATAAAATCCATCAACGCCGCAATGCTTCGCGTCATGTCGATTCTATCCTTCTACAAGCTTTTGAACTCCTGTTCGCAGTTATGATGCTTCAAGTTTATTCTGCACAGCCTGACGCTGTTAGCATGCTTGACGATCTTCAGATCTGCTACAGGAAAATCAAGGGCAAGCTGGCTCAACAGGAAGAGAGCGGCGATTCTGATCAAAGCGATACTGACCCTGCCTTAGTGTTCACGGAGATTCTTATTAGTTTGATGTCGCAGCACTCGATGTTCTTGCGTAAACTGTGCCAGGATGTTTGGAGAATGTTCTCTCAAGACGTGAGCGAGCAGAGTCTGCTTGTGTTGTGTGATGTTCTTAATACTCAAGAAGGCCAAGAAGGCCAGCTTTCGTTATTTGACGTTGATGGTGAGCAAGAAGGAGATGAAGAAGAAGTAGAAGAAGAGGGTGAAGATAATGAGGACATGGAGGTCGAAGTTGACGGTGATGGTGAAGCCTTATCGGATTCAGAGACTGATGGCGATGCCGTGGACAGCGACTACGAAATGGACGACGAGTCTAAACGGAAGCTAGCTGATACACTTGGTGTCAACAATATGGTGACATTCTCGGATTCTGAGCCTGACGAGTCGAGTGAGGAAGAGCTTATGAACGACGAGCAGATGTCGGCACTAGACGGCCATCTCTCGATTATTTTCAGAGAGAGAAAGATGCTGCAAACAAAAAAGCGTGAAGAGCGCAAGAACAAGAAACAAGCCCGGCAGAACGTTGTTCAATTAAAGAACCGCGTCACTGACCTGCTAACTATTTATTTCGCCGAACAGCCCGAGAACTTGATTGGTTTGGTTTGCTTAGAACCGTTGCTCAACCTTGTTTCCACTACCAAGGACAAGCAGTTAGAAGACAAGGCCAGAGAATTGATCAGGTCGAGCATTTGCCGCAAGACTAACTACAAATTGCACACTCCCGAAGAGGCTAAAAAGTACTTACAGTTGCTTAAAACGATCCTTGGACATGCTGACGACACTAAATCTAAAGCGTTCCAGCTCGTTGCCAAACAGGTTGCTGTGTTCCTCTCTAAACTCGTTATTAACTACGACAAGGAGATGGTCAAAACGGTTATTGACGTTTACACTGACTCTATGAAACAGTGGTACTTCAACCCTCAGAGCGGCCTTTCAACTGGTTACTTTACAGACATCATTAATTATTTGGGGACTACCAAGTCTACCAAAAAAGAGTAGTAGAGCCTCCTGCAAGTCGTTAATATTACTGCAATAATATTACTGCATGTAGAGTACATAATCAACCCTGCAGATCTCGCCTCCGCTGTTTACGACCTCAAAAGTAAACAATTGCCACAATAGTTGCCACAAAATAATTGAAATACGCATTAGAAGTACACATTAGAAATACACATTAGAAATACAAATTAAAAGCGCCACCAGAAACTAAAAAGTCCCGAAATAAAAGGGAATGGTGACAATTTCTGAAACATTGGCGTACGCCGTGTCGAGGCAGGCTAAACCCAAAGGCGGAGAAGACAAGTTCAGCGCACAAATGCTGAAGAACGGTATTTTTTATGCTGGTCTTTTCGACGGGCACAACGGCGTTTCAGCTGCCGATATGTGTGCCGAGCAAATGGCCGCAGTTCTTAATAAAGAGTACCGTAAACGGCAGCCTGTAATCAGCGTCCTGAAGAACGCGTTTCTGACTTGCGACAGTTCAGTTACCGACAACAGCGGCACCACAGCCACTGTCCTTCTTATACACAAACACTACCTTGTTTGCGCGCATGTAGGCGACACAAGGGCAGTGCTTTGCCATAACGGCAGAGCAGTAACTATTAACGAGGACCACCATGTCGACTGGGACCCAGAGCGGGAACGCATTATACAGGCAGAGATATTAATGAAAAAGACGTTAATAGCCGGCGAAAGAGTACAGAATTTGATGCTTACTAGGAGTATTGGCGACCATAGTTTGTCGGAGGCGATTATAGCTTACCCCGTCATCAACGAGATGCTTATTTCGAAGGAAGACGAGTACCTTATTCTCGCGACTGATGGGTTCTGGGACGTATACAGTGGCGCCGAGGCCGTGAGCTATATTAAAGCGCACGAGTCTTTAGAGGAGCAGGAAATAGCCGACATGCTTGTGTTTCTGGCGGTTAACCGGTACAGACAGCGCGAAACAAAGATGGACGATATCACCTGTGCAGTGTTCAGATTACAGAAGAAGCGTGTAGAGGAGTGCGAGGCAGACTGTACTACTCAGGAATGGTCTTTTGACGCTATAATCGATGGAGGCATGCGACAACAAGGGTTTTGAAAAACGTTCGTACCGCCCAAACACACTCAATTGTGCTCAATTAAACCCGAACACGTCCAAACACGTCCAGTATCGCCAAATTGCGTCAATTAAGCTCAATTAAGCTCAATTGTACCGAATGACAACTGATTACGCCCAATCTTGCCCAATCTTGTTAATTTCGCCCATGCTCGAACCGCTAACACAGATCAGAAAAGAGGCACGACATAAATGCATGTATTATGATTTCCCAGCAATTCTAACCGCACCCTGCCGTTCAAACAATTTTAAAATGTGCAGATATACCGCAGAATATCAGAAAGAGTGATGACGCCCTCGAGTTTATTATCCTCGTCCACCACAAGCAGTCTTAGCAAGCGTGTCCGGCGAATGATCTCCATGATATCCGCGAGGGTGTCGGTTTTTCTGCAGGTCAGAATACCAGGGTAGTCTTCAGGGCGGCGCATTAACGCCTCGCCCACCGTCATTTTGAGGTCGCCGTGCCCGTTGGCTTTGACCAGCCCTAGCACATCGTACCGTTCGTAGGTGTTCAGCAGTCTATACTCCTCGTCGACGACCGGCAGCGCCGAGACCCCAATTTCCGAGAGCTGGCGCACCACATGTGTCAGCGACGTGTCCATGGTTGTGGTCACAATGTTGCTGTACGTGCCCATGTTGAGTTCGGCAACGGTCTTCACTAGCGACTGTGTCTCCTTGCAATTGAGCGCGACAAACCGCAGCAGCCGGTACTGCGTGAGCACCGAAACCACAATTTTGCGGTGGCTTTGAGGATCCTGGTCGACTAACGCGATCCGATGCGACCTTGCTTGCAGAAGGTACTTGCACGCCTCGCTCAGCTCAAGGTGCGGGTTCACGTTATAGCTCTCTATCTTGTTAGCCCCTATCCGGCCTTCTATCTCGCTTAGATTATCCAGTTTCACGAGATTCAGCTGGTCAAGCAGCCGCGGCTGGTTCTCGTAGAATCGCAGCACATTGACGAAGTCGTGCGCTGTAAGCAGCCCTGTGAACCTACACTCGCGCGAATTCCAGATCGGCGCGGATACTACGCCGTTCTGCAGCAGCGTTAGCAGCGCGCCTTTCATTGTAAGCGTCGAATCGAGCATAACAAGCTTGAAACTCACAGGCAGCACGTCGTAGCATGTCTTGCTCTCCAAAAATGTCCGGATCGCCTTCAGTGCCTCTTGTTCACCAGAGAAGGTACTCATGGCATATATATTATAAGTCCCTTTAAAGCGTCGCTACTGTTCTGTGGTTGGACAAGTGCCGCGTTTGTATTATGTGGCCGGGATATCTCGTTAGCCGAATCTCGTGTCTAATAAACGCTGACTAACAATATCCGGGGAAAGGGGGCCTGAGGGCAGAGGGTAGTTACTCTCAGTTACTTCAATCAAGTGGTGCACACTGTAAACCGTAAGTAGTGTACTAACGACATAATGTAACCATACTCACTAACCACAAGTAGTAGTGCAACCCGTAACCAAAATCTTGTCCACAAATCTTGTCCACAAATCTTGTCCACAAAAAGTGGTACCCACAACGTGTTTTGGATTAAGTCATTGCGTGGTTAAAGTGCAGTTTCGTTCGTATACGAACAAAGGGAGGAAGTAAAGAAGATTTAAATAGGTTTACTAAATAGTGCATTTGTGGCCACTATGCATCCTTTGTCATTGTAGAGCTTACATTCACAATGATGAAACAAAATCGCGCTAATTGACTCTGTTTCTCGGTGCGTACCACCAAACGATATACTTATTTTAGAGGCTGCCTTCTTCTCAAGTGGAAATGTATTCAATACGCAAACTAATTTATCTGTTCATATATTATTCACTTATACTGATCTTCGTATGCTGTGCTAATTTTAGGACCTTTCTGCAATGATTAAGTGCGTAGGGTACTCAGTGACCCACCATTTGTTCTAGAACGGGTATACAGTTTGGTCGTCATTCATGGAATCACTACCTGAGCTCGAATGGAACATAAATATATAAATATTAAACGCTTATTGTTTTTATTATCAACATTTGTTAGTCTCAACGACCACTGGTCAAACAGCTATATTCACGACCACTATTTATAGATGTGGTTTTAATGTCAAGCCAATTTAAAATCATGTTTCGCTAGGTCATAATAGGCAGGGGTTCCGCCATGACTTTGGTAAACAGAATCATTGCAAATATGTACCAGAGATGAGGCTTTTATTCCCGTCCTGTAACTTCAAGTTGCTCTCGAGTTCTATCTGCGAAGTTTCAAGGAAATCCACAAACTCGTACCTATACAACCGACGCAGGGTTATAGATTATATCAAGATAAAAATACACATAGGCGAATGCCCTGATCTTTTTGCATAGCCGGTTTTCATGTATGATTAAATGTTGTCACAATATAGAGTCGTTTAGAGGTCATTAGATTGCAACATACAGCGAGCTATTTCGAGCCATTAGTGATCTTAAATAATGAGCTAAATAGAGAGATAATTGACAATTTTCACACCCTAGACCTGGACATGAGTGCATAACAATCTTGATGATCTAGCGTAACTACTAAACATTAAAAGGAATATACATGTTTTCAGAAGTTCAGGTTATACAAAAAGTCCCCTATACTACTGTTCTACTTTTTCTAAAGAGATAGGAACTTTTATTCGGTGGCATTTAAGCGACTCTATGTATTTGTGCCGTGTTTCAAGAAGCATGGACTAGATATAAAAAGATCGATATGCAAGATGCGAGGCAAGGGTATTAAATCCTCATTTTTTTCGGTTACGTATGGCCCATTCCGCCCGCCAAATCAAGAGCCCTGTCACTAGTACATATAAAACCGTGCATACATACTCAGCATCCGTAGAGATTTTCAGGCATTTCAAATCATTGGAAGGCCATGAATATTTACACTCTCTTATTGTTTTCAGGACATGCATTGGCTTCCAAATCTGCCTCAGGGCCGGATGTGCCGTACGGGCTAATATGTTTCGAGTACCTTAATTACGCCTACAGTTTCCCTGGCGGCTGTGGAAAAAACGGTACATGTTTGTGTACTGATCCCACATTCATGCTCACAGAGCTCAGCTGTGTTAACGAGATCCTTGATTGGGAGAATGCGGAAACCGCTCAAAGACACAGTTCTTTAGCATTAGTTTCTCAGCTCTGTAATGTCGACATGACCACAATCGAGGAGTACTCTAACAACTCGACTAATTTATCAGCGTACAGCGGGAACGCCGTGTACGCAAATTTCGGCTTCTGGCAGGTCACTGAGGCCTTTAAACCCGGAATCATGGATATAGAGCATGGTTTTGAAACCTACTACGGACAAGCCGTCAGAAGTTCTAGCCAGAGGTTCGGCGCTTCATTATTAGCGTATTGGGGTGGAGTTCTGCTGCTGCACGCTATTTTCCATTTCTGGAAGAGGTTTGTGCCCAATTCCTTTAATAAACTTGTGAACTCGAAGTACGGCCGAATCTGGAGAAAGTATTTAACCCTTACAACTTTCACCACGTACTCTCCGTCCAACCTTTTGACCCTTGAAATGATTGGGTTCTTTATTCTGTCAATGGTGGAAACGTTCGCAGGGTACCCAATCGTCAGCGACCATTCAAACTTCTTATTCAAGAAATCACGAGCGTATAGTATGTTCTGCGGGTCCAGATCTGGGTACCTCGCACTCTATATTGCACCCCTCATGATTTTGTTTGCAGGCAGAAACAACTTTTTACAAGGATTGAGTGGTCTTTCATATAACCGGTACGTTTACTACCACCGCTGGGTAGCACGCATTGAGGTGTTGCTGCTTTTCATCCATGCAATCGCGTATACTATCACGATGCTAGTGGGTCACACCTACAATTCTGCATGGAGTCAAGCCTACTGGAACTGGGGAATTGTCTCGCTTGCATTCGGCTGTTTCATGGTTGTGCAGGGAGCGCGCTGGATAAGAAAACGGGCTTATGAAACGTTTATTGTGTTTCATATAATTGCTGTTGTGTTCTTTATTGTAGGTGGGTACTACCATATCTACAAGATCCACGAACCCAAGGGCCTTGGATTCTTCTATGCCATGATCGCGGTATGGGGTTTCGACCGCGCAGCGCGACTGCTTCGTATCAGCGTTTCGAATTTCGGGCAAAAGGCAATCTTGAAATCGGATTGCGACACATTGACGATTACCGCCCCGTTCCCTAAATGGTGGAAACTGAAAACAAACCCGGGAACTTATACATACATCCATTTCCTCAACAAACAGCATTTCCACCAGTCGCATCCCTTTACGATGTACCTCAACCCGGACAACACCGACGAGCTGAAACTCATTTGCAGAGTGAAGAATGGTGTGACCAAGACCATGGACAATTTGATCGCAAAAAATAATGGAGTGTTTGAAACGCGGATTTGTTTAGACGGACCGTACGGCCATTCCCTTAATTTACAGCTGTTTGACGAGCTCGTGTTTGTGGCCGGTGGTGTTGGAATAACAACTGTTTTCTCATACGCTCAGAATTTGCTGCTTTCAGATAATAAAAAGGACCAGCATATTAAGATTTTCTGGGCGGTTCGAGACTCGAGCGCTGAATTGTGGTACGAAACAGAGCTCGAGTTCTTAAGAAGTCATTTCACGGTAGAGGTCAATTTGTACATCGGTGACGGAACCGTTGAAAAGCAAGAGCCATTAAACGTCGGAACCGAAATCAAGAATGTTATTGAAAACGCCAGTGGGTCTGTAGGCGTTTTGTGCTGCGGCCCTAGAGGAATGGCTGAAGACACGAAAAACGGCGTTGCTGCCAACTTGCACCTGACTAGTCACTACGTGGACTACTTCTCATAAAAAAATACATGGGTTTCATACATACGCACCTATAGAGCTGAATTTCTAAACTTTAATAATGCAAGAATACGACGCACAGTGCGGATTACCGCGGCGCGAAACCGACTGGCCAATACAAATGGCTTATGCACTCAATTTGTAATAATGCAGATCCACAATTTACTGGTGATTAATTGAGTGCAGAAAAAAACATTGGGCAGAAGCATTGAAACCGGAAAACAAATTAGAATACAAACCAAGGATTTGTATTCAACGCGTACTCAAACGCGTAACAATCTATTTTTTCTACGCTCTTCTGTCTTTTCAAGCCTCTACAGCGACGTGTTTAGGGTAGTGGCAAGTTGATGCACGTTCTAGATGTCACTGACGTGTCTTCTGTGCTGACTTAACACGGAGAGAGGGCATATAATTAGCGCACAACCCAACACGTACTGTCTTAACAATGAAGCTCACATACGTCTCGTTATTGTTAGCTGCCACCAAGGTCTTCGCTGCGAGCAGCGAGGATGAGGTGAGCGACAGCAAAGTTGTTGTCCTCGGAGAGGACACCTTTGCCGATTTCATCAACAGCAAGACCCACATTCTTGCCAAGTTCTTCGCCCCCTGGTGTGGCCACTGTAAGAAGCTCGCCCCCGAGTACGAGGAGGCTGCTGCTTACCTTGAGGAGAACACTGACAACATCAGCCTTGTCGAGGTCGACTGTACTGACAACAAGGCTCTCTGCCAGGAGTACGAGATCCAGGGCTTCCCTACTCTCATTGTCTTCGAGAACGGCGAACCCGTCGGCAACTACCAGGGCAGACGTTCTGCCGCTGATATCATTCAGTACATGAAGAAACAGACTGTTCCTGCCGTCCAGGAGGTCAACAGCGTTTCCGAACTTGAGGATTGGTTGGAGAAGAACCAGGAGACTGAGCCTGTTGTTGTTCTTTACACTGGTCCCGAGAGCTCTAAACCCGCTTTCGAGGCTGTTGCCAAGAAGTTCCGTGATTCCCTTGCTTTCATCACCTCTACTGATGCCGACGTGAAGACCAAGTTCGACGATTCTAACCTTGTTGTTCTTAAGCTTGACGAGGAGCCCGAGGTTCTTGGTGCTGACGAGGAGCTCACTGAGGAGTCTATCCAGAAGTTCGTTGTTACCAACCGTTTTGCTTCTTTCGAGGAGCTCGGACCTGACAACTACGGTGCCTACATGGAGAGCGAGATCCCTATGTTCTACGCCTTCGTTGGCGACGATGCCAGCCGTGAGCTTATCAAGGAGGGTGTTAAGCCTTTCTTGAAGGAGCTTAAGGGCAAGGCCAACGTCATTTTCCTTGACTCTAACCTCTACGGCCCCCACGCCAAGAACTTCGACATGGAGGAGAAATTCCCTGCCGTTGTCATTCACGACACTGTCAGCAACAAGAAGTTCGTCCGCTCTCAGGAGGAGGACCTTTCTGTTGAGAACCTCGGCAGCTTCGTTAGAGATTTCATTGACGACAAGATTGTTCCTTTCTTCAAGTCGCAGCCTGTCCCCGAGTCTCAGGACGAGAACGTTTACGTTGTTGTTGGATCTGAGTACGAAAAGATCGTTTTGGACGACGACAAGGATGTTCTTATTGAGTTCTACGCTCCCTGGTGTGGCCACTGCAAGAACCTCGCTCCCATCTACGAGGAACTTGCTGGTCTCTACACTGATAACGAGAACGTCATTGTTGCCAAGCTTGATCACACTGAGAACGAGGTTCCTGACCGGATCACCGGTTACCCCACTCTCAAGCTTTACCCCGCTGGTGACAAGGAGAACCCCATTGTTTACGACGGTCCTAGAAACCTTGAGAGCCTTAAGAAGTTCATCCAGGAGAAGGGCACTCACAAGGCCGCTCCCGGTGCCGCTGAGGAGGTAGAGGAGAAGAAGGCTGACGAGAAGGCCGAGGAGAAGACCGACAAGAAGTCTGAAAAGAAGGCTGACAAGAAGGCCGACAAGAAGGCTGGCAAGAAGGCTGACAAGAAGGCCAAGAAGGCCGCCAAGAAGGACGAACTTTGAACGGTTTGATGTACAAATACTTTGTTGTTCTTCAATATTATTTCATAATTTTTAGTAACGCCTTTAACTGCTTTTGAGTACTCGTTTTCTTTTGCAATTGAAATCATTTCTGAGATTCCTTATGGTCTCGAGATTCTTCAAGTGGATTGCTTATTTATCAACCAAAGACGCGTTTGTTTTGCTGAATCAATGGCGCCACGGTATGTCAAGGTAACTTCTAACGACGGCTTCACGTTTGTGATTCCATTAGAGGCGGCGCTCGTTTCAGAGACGTGGAACCGCATGCTTACGACTCCTAGCTATTTCGAGTCCGAGACAGGTGATCTGAGTATCGACGAGCCGGCAGAGATCGTCTCGCATGTCGTGGACTATTTGTTCTACCACCTGAAGTATAAAGAGACTAAAGGACAGCCTGGCTCCGAATTCGAGGTCCCGCCTGAACTGGCTCTCCAGGTTCTAGTTGCCGCCGATTACTTGAATGTATAGCGGCCGGCCACCCACGGAACTTCTATGGAATATCTGTACGCTTTCTATTTATTTACTACCCCATTGTTAACGTTTTCTTGGTTCATTAGTTGATATCATTGGTTTATTTATTTGGTGCTTTAATTAGTATTTTAATTGGGTATTTTAATTGGGTATTTTATGGGAGTGTCGATTTCTATTGTATCTTGTTGCTGCAAGTTATGGCAGATTTGGACTAACAGTCAGGCTTCACTTAGAAAGCGTAGATTAGAGCTGTGCGATTTGTTAGCATGCAATACTGCGTTGTGGTTCTAATTGATTGCTAATTGATTCTAAAACCCAAGAAACTTAGAAAGTTTAGCCGGTCTCAGTCTTAGTACTTATACGATTGGCGAGGAGATTGTGAAAAGTTTAATAGCTCAAACTACTTATTGGCCGATCTCTGATCGGCTATTATTCGCAGTCTCGTATTACAAGGCTTTGACGATCCTCAGTGTATCTTAGAAAACAGCTTAAAAACCACAGCTAAATAAACCAGTATTCCGAACTGTGCTTTAACCCATGGCTGAAGTACACGGCCTCAGTTCAGACCCAATTAAAATACGTAGTGCTGATATAGGGCAGATATAGGGCTAATATAGTGCTGATTGTTATCGCATTAACTAAAAACGGTAGAAACTAGTTATTTCAAAGCCTGTTGGTCGGCTTAGTTCCTCAGAGTGGCTGCTGGCCTGTATACTCATCAGGCAGAAGACTAGCTTGCTGACGATCAGCGCCAGCTTTCTAGCACGACATCAGTAGATAATTATACTCACACGGCTTAGCGTTAACAGTATGTAGTCTTAAACAAGCGTACGTACAAGCAATTACAGACCTAAAACGAACTAATAAACACTGCTACCATTAATTGTCTTCAATAACGCGAACTAATAAAGGTATTCAAAATTCAGGAATTAAAAAGAAATCAAATCAATACACTCCATTATGCGAAAATTCTCTAAGTCCACAATTTAAATTTACTTGATACTGTTTTCTGTAGAGAAGATTAACAATCATTAACAATTATTCACAAGTCTATTTTGAAATCTTACAAATACTGTCAGCCGTTATCTTGTTTCCCAAGCAGTGTGTAGAGAGGCGGTTTATCCCAACAATTGAATAACGTGCTCAAGAGAGCAAAAATCAATCTGAAATCGTTTTTTTCCGTTTTACCAACACCATCGGACCCGTAGACAGAAGTTCTGGTTTTTTATTTAGAGCTCGTTCACCAGCTCGTTCACCAGCGCTTCTTTTTACCCTCACACTTCTCTCGCACTTTCCTCACACATTTTGTCTTTAACTTCGCTTTCCATTTTTAAGGCACAAAAGTTAATGAGCAATTCAACCGGCAGGTTTCTTTCGCTTACAATTGCCGGTCTGTGTATCGGCACGCTGGTTCTATGTGCGAATTTCCAATTCGGGCTGCAAACAGGCTGGGTCTCAATGATGTCTATGCCTGCAGCTTTGCTCGGGTTTGCATGGTTCAAAACGCTGCAGTCGGTATTGACTCCGCAAGGAAACGTTTATATTCAGAGCGTGGCAATTGCTGTCGGCACAGGCCCCCTCTCGTTTGGGCTTATTGGCGCGATTCCCGCAGTCCAGTATTTGCTGACAGAAGAAGAAGGCCGTGTCCAGTTCACGGTTATGCAGCTAATAGTATGGTCGCTTGCAATTGGGTATATCGGCATTTTCACTGCTGTTCTGCTCAGAGAAACAATCATGCGCAATCAGGCCCTCAAATTCCCGTCCGGCTCAGCAGCAGCCGCGTTAATTGGGACGTTGCACAACAAATCGCTAACTGACACTTCTCCCCCTAGCAACAGCAACGATATCAGGAACAGCGTCGAGCTGCCTACGGATCTGCACACGACAACAGCAGCCACAACTTCTGTTTTGAATGCTAATCAACCAGGAACGTACCATCGCAATATCATCATGCTTATAATCACGTTCCTCGTGTCGTCAATCTACACGATAATGTCTAAAATGTTCCATCTGTTTCAAGGAATCCCTTTGTTCGGACACGCCGCGTTGACGTACTACTGGCGTTTCGTGCTCTCGCCGGCCTATGTTGGCCAAGGCATAATTATGGGTCTTCCAACGACTTCCGCAATGCTACTAGGTGCTGTTCTTGGCTGGGCAATTCTCGCCCCGTTGAGCCGGTACCAAGGCTGGGCGCCTGGAGCCATTGACGACTGGAAAGACGGCGCTCAAGGCTGGATTATGTGGGTTTCGCTCGCGATCATGGTCGCGGATACTGGCGTTTCCTTCTTTATTTTATCATGGAATGCTCTGAGCGATATGTGGAGCACATGCATTAAATACCGCCGCGTTTCCGAGTCGAATTCCGCCCCTGTCACCGTCAGTTCGCGCGGCAGCATTGAAGCGCCGCATGACCAGCATGTGTTAGGCGTGCTTGGGCTCGCGTTCAGTTCGTTGTTATGTGTGATTCTTATCAAGATCCTGTTTCCCAGTATCCCCATCACCGCTCTGGGGTTAGCAGTGTGCTTGTCGCCGTTTCTGTCTTTGCTTGGTGTAAGAGCGCTTGGAGAGACCGATTTGAACCCGGTAAGCAGTATTGCCAAACTGACGCAGTTCGTGTTCGGTATTTTACTGCGAAACCATCCTCACGGCGTTTTGTTGAACATCATTGCTGGCGCTATTACCGAAGCGGGTGCCGAACAGGCAGGAGATTTGATGCAGGACTATAAAACCGGCAGTTTGATTGGCGCCTTGATGACTAGCCAGACAATTGGGATGATGATCGGCACGACGTGGTCGGTTCTCGCCTCGGGGTACGTGTATAAACTGTACACGACGCATTTCACGATCCCGGGCGACGAGTATAGGATCCCTACATCCTACATCTGGGCCGACTGTGCGCGGTTAATGGTCGGCGAAGGCCTTCCTCCTAAAGCCGGGTCGTGTGCGCTGTTTTTCGGAGCAGTGTTTGTGGTTTTGGCTCTGGCGAAACACTTCCTTCATAGCAAGCCCTATGCGAAGTGGATCCCTGGCGGCGTGGCTGTGGGAATCGGGATGTATAACATCCCCGAGTTCACACTGGCGCGGTTTCTAGGCGGCCTGATCTCGTACGCATACTCGAAACTCAACCAAAACGCCTCTGACGACGTCTACCTAGTGATTCTGTCTAGTGGGCTTATTCTCGGCGAAGGGCTGATGTCTGTCGTTTACTTGCTGTGCAAAATAGAGACTTTGGTGTGACTGGATGCCCGGTTATACATATCAATTCATTAGATATCCTCCATTGTGGGGACGCATTCCCAACCGCTTTAACCGCGTTGGACAAGGCACTACAGCATGACACGCATAGCGCGACGCAATATAGCATGAAAGCAATATAGAATGACTTTACGATACCATCTTCTGCGTTAAAACACTTCAATTGTGTAAAACCATGTACAACGGATAACATGTGTACCTAAACGTGTACATAAATGGGTTTATTGAACTTGCACGAATGGGTGGGTATAAACGTGCACATTAAACGTGTAAATGAAACGAGTAGCCAACTCTAGGAACAAAGAATTTGGCCTTTATTGGGCACTTTTTCGGACACGCAAATGGTGGCTCCCATTCCTCTCGTTCACCGTGTACGAAATCGAGTTTTCCCGGAATCACGGTGAACCCTAGAACCTCTGCTTTGTCTACAAACTCTGCAGAATCGTCAGGGGAGGTCTGAAAATCGATACGGCGTGAGTCCCATTCTCTCTGTTCGTATGAGTCCCACATTTTTTCTGTCGACTCCAACGAACTATCTCTGTACAAACACCCCGCGGCTACCAAATTTGCTACTATGCTGGTAATATAAGGCGCAAGCAACGAATTGGTTAACATGCCGCCCTGTTTTCGAACTAACTGGCCATTGGGAAGCAGAACAGGCGCGAAATTGTGGTAGTATTTTAGGAACTTCCAAACTTTCAGGTCACATTTTCCCTTCTCAGTTTTAGGGTCCATGACAAGCCACTTTTCCATCATCCGTAGGGAGGCTTTGAGTAATTCTGAGTTTACACTGGACTCGAAATTCTGGAACTGGAACGTAAAGCTCCATTTGATGTTTCTTGCTTTGTGAGAGGCAATCAGCGTGATACTGCCGTCTTTGTTTGGGGCATCTGGTAGCAAAAACCTTCTGCCGAACTTTTCAGCAAGAGCTTCACTGAACCTTTTCTCAATAACCAAAATGGCCGACGGGCACATCAAGCTTGCCGGGTTAAACGGCTCAACAGAAGAGCCCGTAAAAATACAAGGCGGGGCTTGCACCTCGCTGGCGTTATTGATTTCTGCAGAGTCACTGATTTCTTTCGCTAGTTCGAAAACGCGGTCTAAACAGGTACAATAGGTTTTCATGGTCGCGTCTGCACTGAATGGAAGACCGGGCGATTCTGACAATTTTAAGTCACTAACAATGAAGACTTTCATTATAGAATCAAGGTCCTTTATTTCGCTCCTTCTGCACTGTGGATGGGTCATGTTTATAGCAGTAATTCCCCCATACCCGGCAGGCCTGTACGGCATCAGTTTTCTGTCAAACAAACGGAATTCTTCAATCCACCTTTCCTTACTTTTATCCGAATTCTTTAGTACTGGGCTGGGTGGTTTCATGTACCCAATTGTTTCTAAATACTTGAACTCTGTGGGTTTCTGGTTATACTTACCTCCGTCCTCGTCAATCAGTTCAGTTGGTTCAATTGGTTCTGAAGAGTATTCCAGTTTATACGGCTTTTTATAATCCGGGCCGCGATGGCCGACAACCGCAACGTACTCCGGCTTCTCAAAGAACGGTTGCATATTGCAGATCTCGTAGCCATAGTAGATTGCTAGCAAATCAGCGTCGAGATACTCTTTAATAGCCTTAATCTTGAGATCCGGTAGATTCTCGCGCACATTTTTATTCATGCTATATATTAAAAGTATAGAAAAAGCAAGTCTGAGACATTAGTGTATAGAGATATATGCATTCTTAGCGTCCCAGGAACGGTATAACACGTAATCCGAATCGCGACCTACCGGTAAAGTAGCTCGCTAAACGCTGAGAATAAATAAACGTGACCAGTTGACAAGCCATTAAGTGATGTGTTATGAATATAGGGTTCAAAATGTGATTGAAATGTGACTATTTCATTCTAAATATGTACACTTGATAAATATAATGCGCATGCTCTTGATAGCGTTAGTGGCTCGTTTTTAACGCATGGATTTAGCACGCTGGGACCGGAGATCGGTCTCGACCTTTTCGTCTACCTTGTTCAAGAAACTCTGGCGGTCAAGGTAGCCGGCTTTGTTGTGTTTCGTCAAATCTTCACGGATATCTTCCTTGTCCACAAACCCGAGCCAGTCAAGACGCGATTTCTCTAAAGTATTGATTTTCTTGGTCTTGTTCATGTTATACTCTTCCTGTAAACTCATTTTCCGTTTTACGGGTCCGCGTCCTTGGCTTTTGCGCACTTTTAGTTCTTGCTGCTGTCTAAGGAAATCCTGGCCTTCAGCGCTCGATTTGAGGACACGTTTTGTTTCGGTTTTGACTTCCCCAGCGAACTTGAATGTCCGCTTTATTTCGATATACTCTTCTTGAAGCCGGGGTGTGCTGCCGCTTGCGCTGGCTGTGCCTGAAGCTGCACCGGCACTAGCCTCAGAATTAGCTGCATTGGAATCAACTGCATCAGAATTAGCTGCATCAGAATTAGCTGCTGTTGCTGCTGTTGCTGCTGTTGCTAACTCAGTCGGGCTTGATTGCTTGCTCTGTGCAGACTGTTCAGCTTGTTTAGACTCAATGGCGTTCTCGTTATTTTCGTTTACTAATTCCGGTTTCTGGGTTGCTGGTTTTGCTGGTTTTGCGCTGTTCATCTCGCCCCATAACGCGTCAACATCAATAGACGACTTCTCAATAACCGGGGCCTTGGTCTGGTCCTCCTCTAAAGCCTTGGCTTTAGCATACTCCGGATCGTTTTCCTCGCGCCGTCTCTGAGCTCGTGTTTTGATCAGCCCGCCTTTGCCTTGGTATTTGTTATAGGTTTGATCCAGTTTCTTTACCTCTTTAATGTCCTCTTCGTCCTGTAATTCAGGACCGGCGTTGCTGGGATCATAGTCCTCGTCTTCGCTCTCTCTGTACTCATCGCTATCGCTCTCTAAATCCTTCTCCGTGCTCATTAACTATGTAGAAGGTTTCAAACTTGTAACCGTAAGCCGGTCTCAAAACCAAGACTCCGACCGTTGCCCAAAACAAAAAAGTCACATGCGTAAACCTCCCAGCCACAAACTTCTGAAGTAATTACCTCACACTGCTAGAAAGTGTGGAGGCAACATGTGCACACAAATCAGCTGTCGGATCCAGTGATCACGCGACGAAGTTGGCCACCAAGCTTAAACATACAAATAAGTTTGGGAATTAAAAAGACATCGAGATAATAAGGTGGATTCAATGTACATGTAGAAGAGAGTAATGAGTAGAGAGTAGAGTGTAGAGAGTAGAGCGCAGAAAGTAAAGTAGAGAGTAAAGTAGAGAGTAAAGTAGAGAGTAAAGTAGAGAGTAAAGTAGAGAGTAAAGTAAAGAGTATAGATATTAAGCAATTAAGACTTGAGCTTCAGAAACGCGACGCGGGAAGAACACGCGTCGGATCACTGAAGCGTCAGAAGCCGTAAGTGCAATAGCAACGACACAAATGTCTCTCTCCATAAGCAAGCCCAGAGGAAGAGAAACGAGATGCCAAAAAGTTCAATATTAATAAAAAGGTACCAGTGGTACCATTTCAGCGATTAGACTGAAAAGAACAGATACTACACATGATCTTAGCCAATAGGCAAAGAGATTGTATGAGAAAAAAAAAATTGATTCGTTCGATGATTTCCTTATAAATGAACCGACCCGAGGGCAAGGGCAGAATATGCATGACATGCGTATTCGTGGTCGTAATTACAGCTCGAGACAGCAGTGTGATGACTTATTCGTTGGCTTACAGGGTTCGGTTCGGTTCCACAGACACATGCGTTTTCATGCGTTTTCATGCTATTTGATTTCGGGGCTTAAATGTGCAGAAGCAAAGCTGATCGCTGTATATAGCCAGCCTGGAACATGGCTTATTAATGACATTGATATGGCGCCCCAATTATCCATGCCCCTTGGTGTAGGGCACAAGTTTACCCAGTTCTATACCGTTAGAACCGTTTAAGCCTACATTGGGAGCACTTCACGTACACGGATCCCGATACCAAGCATGTGCACACAAAAGCACATAAAGCACTCAGCGATGATCAGACTTAAATACATTAGAGAATACTAGAGAATAAAAATTGAGTTCAAACTAGCTTTAACCAATATATACTGGCCTATTAGCAACTGTGTATATCCAAGCACTGTTGAGGTGCATAAACGCATGTGTGGCAGCCGTTGACGTGCCATACGCATTCTATAAATGAAAACGAGGAAAACCTTACCCCATAAATTGCGTGCTTCCATGTGCGAATATGTGCTCGAAAGGAAGTTGTTCATATTTCAAGGAAATTCCGCAATTATAACTCAATCACTTGTTCATCACTTGTTCCATATCTACAATGTCTAATACTCCTCACGGTGGTGTTTTAAAAGATCTCTTGGCTCGCGACCTTCCTCGTCACGAACAGCTTCTTGCTGAGTCCGAGACCCTTCCTTCGCTTGTTCTTACTGTTAGGCAATTATGCGATCTCGAGCTTATTGTCTGCGGCGGGTTCTCTCCTCTTGAGAGTTTCATGAACAAAGCCGACTACGACTCTGTCGTTGAGACCATGCGTCTTAAGAGCGGCCATGTGTTCACCATTCCTATTACCTTAGACGCGTCTAAGGAGAAGGTTGCCGAACTCAACCTCAAACCCGGCTCTCGTGTCGCTTTAAGAGATTTCCGCGACCTGAGCGCTCTTGCCATTATCACTATCGAGGATATCTGGCAGCCCAACAAAGCCGTCGAGGCCGAGAAGGTCTTCCGCGGCGATCCTGAGCACCCGGCTATCAAGTACTTGAACGAGTCGGTCGAGGATACGTACATTGGCGGTAAAATCGAGGCCATCCAGCGGATCAACCATTTCGACTACCCCGTGCTTCGTAACACCCCCGCCGAATTGCGCCTGCAGTTCAACAAACAAGGCTGGACCAAAGTCGTCGCCTTCCAAACGCGCAACCCCATGCACCGCGCCCACCGCGAGCTCACTGTGCGCGCGGCTCGTCAGCACAATGCTGCTGTGCTTATCCACCCCGTTGTCGGACTGACGAAACCGGGCGATATCGATCATTTCACGCGTGTGCGTGTGTACCAGGCCCTTCTGCCGCGCTACCCTATTGGCATGGCGATGCTCTCTCTTCTCCCGCTTGCTATGCGTATGGGCGGCGACCGTGAGGCTGTGTGGCATGCTATTATCCGTAAGAACTACGGTGCTACTCACTTCATTGTGGGCCGTGACCACGCTGGCCCGGGTTCTAACTCTAAAGGCGAGGATTTCTACGGTCCTTACGACGCCCAGGACCTTGTCAACAAATTCAAGGGCGAGCTCGGTATTGAGGTCGTTCCGTTCAGAATGATGACTTTCCTGCCAGGTCGCGACGAGTACATGCCGATCGACGAGGTTCCCAAGGGCGAGCCCACTCTTAGCATCAGCGGCACTGAGCTCAGAAAGCGTCTTAGACTGGGCACCGATATCCCCGAATGGTTCTCGTACCCTGAAGTCGTCAAGATTCTGCGTGAGAGCAACCCGCCTAGAGTCAAGCAGGGTTTCACGATCCTGGTTAGCGGGTTCCATAATTCCGGCCGCGAGGCCATTGCTAGAGCTTTAGAAGTGACTTTCAACCAGCAAGGCGGCCGCCCTGTCACTCTTTTGCTCGGCGATACTATCAGGTCGGAATTGAGTGCTGAATTAGGCTACTCTAGAGAAGACCGGTTCGTGCATCTCCAGCGTATCGCGTTTGTCGCGGCTGAATTGACTAAAGCTGGCGCTGCCGTTATTGCCGCTCCTCAGGCTCCTTTCGAAGACGGCCGTCAAGCCGCCCGCAACATTGTTGAGAAGTCCGGTAACTTCTTCCTTGTGCACGTCAATACACCCTTGGATGTGTGCGAGAAGACCGACCGTACTGGCTTCTTCAAGGCTGCACGCGAGGGCAAGATCACAGGCGTCCCTGGCGTCGACTGTGAATTCGAGCTCCCTAAAAAGGCCGACATCACTGTCGACACTACTCAGATCTCGGTCACTGCTGCTGTCCACGAGATCGTTCTTCTGCTCGAGTCTCAAGGATTCTTCGGCAACTGAGCATCTTGAACATACTGATCATTCTCAGACCGCACTCGGAACACCTTTGTGATATACTCTTAACGTCCTCGAACAGAGCATACTGAACAAGATATGTAAATAATTACTTCCCCCCTTACTTCTCATCTCCAGATAGGAAGATCTCTCACTCTCTCACTCTCTATACGTCCTGATCTCATTCCCCTGTTTCCGTGTTCAGATATGCACACCCCGTTATCGCTCTCGCGACATGCAAACCTAACTTTAAGAGCTAGAATAAACCTTGTTTGTTGACGCGTTGCTGCGATTTCCCGCGTTATTAGGAAGCACAGTTTCAAATTCTAGACAAAAAGCGTATTTTGCAACATTAGGTAGGGGGTATAAGGCCCCGCTACATCCCGCTACACCCCACAGAATCCCGCTACAACCTGCTACAGGCCCCTGTACCTACTTTCAAGACCCTTTGCTTGGTTTGCACAATTCAGACTAAATGAGTGCTGCACCTTCAGCATTGCTGAATGAAGAGCAGCCTGCGCTCAGCAGAACCAATTCGCGTCAAGAGACGTACATGGAAGACCAGCGCAGCGAGACTGGCCCCACGATCCTGCGCACTCGAGAAGGGATTCCGGCTTTTCTGCCCCTCGCATGCACGGTTCTGTACCTTGATTTAAGCCAGCTGTTCGAGTACGGGATCCGAGACGGGTACTTCGACGGAACTCTGCCGTTCTGGCTGCGCCATTTCACGCATTTGCGCGAGCTGCGGGCTCAGAATCTGGAGCTTCTTTATATTGAGCCGTTCATCACTGATTTAAAGGACTTGCGGATCATTCACCTCGACAATAACTTGATATCAACATGGCCCTATTTTCTGTGCGATCTGCCGAATATAGAGTACATTTCGCTCAACAACAACCCGTGTTTGAAGAAGATGTGTTTGAAAAGCCCTACTTTCAAACAGCATTACCACAACTGGCAATCGATTTCTTCTTCAAATAGAAGGGTTCCCGACTATATTCGCGGCCCCGAATGGATGCCCGCTGCGACTGCGCGGTCAGCGAAATTCAACTTCGTTGGCGACCTCGGGTACTACTGTGGAGGCATATACACCCAGTCGACCCCTCCAGACACCTCTAACAACGGTTTGTTCACGGCAATGGGGCCGTGTCTGCTCCACAAACGACGCGAACGGTTGATTAGAACCCAATTCGAGTTTAAACACGGGACCATGAACTCGCATTCCCCTGTTTCTCGATGCTACCAAACGTACGGCAGTGGAATCGACGAGTACCTTCTGCCGCAGTACAAAATCCTTATTTCGTTGTTCCAGGACATCAGATCGCTGTTTGACACGAGCACTGACACGCACACGAAGAGAACGCCAGCGATCAAGTACGTTTCAGTGTTTGCAAGTGTTGGGTATGACGTGCAGTGCCAGGAATTCACTCCTGGATTGCATGCAATGGCGCTTTGTGCGCCGAGTTCTCAGTCAATAGTGGATTTGCCGTACTGGGTTTCGCAATTACTGGCTGAGGACACGAGTTATGTGTGTATTCTGCATGCAGTATTAGAGCGGCTGCGCAAAGACCCGGTTTCCAACGCCACAGCGATCTCGGTTCTTGCTCAGTTTAAAGATCATCATGTCAATTGCCTTAGCCAGGTTCTAGCCGACTTTATTCCAATACTGTCGTCGAAAAAAGAGGACCAGATCGAACAGTTTATCCAGTTCCTTACTGGGTACGCCCGCAAACTGAACAAAATTTATACGGAGTACGCGTTGAACATTGTAGAGATGGAAAAGAACCTCGAATCGTGTTTGCCGACGCTGAAGAAACATAAATACAAAGGGCTGGAACAGCATGTCGAGAAGTACATGAACCGGATGTCCACAATTCGGAAACTGATGCACAACAAAGACGCCAACACTAACGCGAAATGCGAGTCTGGTTTAAACGAGCTGGATCTGTGCCTTGAAGATGTCGATTTAGCCGATTTCGAGGAGAATTACTACTCGAAGTCTATGAACAAGTTCGGCGAATGGATCAGTTGTCAACTCGGGCTGCCGCATCTTTGGAGCCCGTGTTTGGCAACAACGTATTTATACACGCCTCTATTCCGGCTTGTCCGGCTAGACTGTTTCTACCATTTGTTTGCCAGCGCCGATTCGCGGTTCTACCCAATTAGCGAGATCTTCAATGCATGCCGGAGCCAAACTGTCGCGTATATAGAGACCTCGAGGCTGTTGTTCCAAGTGCAGCGACTTTCTCAGAAGTATAAATGCAACGCGGCTACTTTCGACGGGTACAAATGGGACTCGTGCGTGGCTGTAGACACTAGAACGTACCTTGAGAAAGGGATTCTGCTGCACAAAACCGACGACACAGTCAGTTTGAACACTGGAGACTGTGCGTCAGCCGTTAAAGAGATCTTCAATAACGACAAACGGCGCGAGCTGCGGTTAGTGAACTGTCATAACGTTATAATGGTGTGGGACAAACTGTTCAAGAAACTCGTGCTCACTACACTCAAAGACAACATGATTGTGACCCCATGCGACAAGAAGACTGCTGATCAGAGCCCGCAAGGCGACCAGAAAGTGAACATCAAGTTCACAGACTATGCTGAAACGATGCTTGCTTCAGTCCTGGATTTCCGAGCGATTAATCACACTAGCGAAGACTGTGCAAAGGAATTGCTTGAAGCGATGAAATTCGACAAGAAGCTGCGGCTGTGATTTGGCAAATGAAGAAACGATAAACAATAAACGATAAGCAATCAACGATAAACAATAAACAATCAACGATAAACAATAAACAAACAACGATAAACGATAAACAAGCAACGACGGGATGATATATATATATATTAGTATGCACGGTATCAAAACTATACAATACAGACACCTAACTATGTGCAAAGCATCGTAGAGACTGCAATGGCTTGTAGACTGGTTTCTACGTACTCAAATACCTACACACCTAGATACACGTGCAAATGAATGGCATGATACTTAGCTATAATGATGTATGGGGATGAAGCTTCACAGCATAGTACGGCAGTGCATGGATCTTGTGGCACCGTTAGTCATCTTTCTAAGCAAGCCGTTTAGTGCAGAACTGTTGCAAGAATACCGTAAATGGCCAACGCGAGCAACAAAAAGATCGCGATCCTTAACAAGGGCACGCTGCAGCAATTCTACCGCATCTCGCTGCTTGTATACATCTCTGCATTTCTCTACTTTCTAGTATCGCACCGGAGCATTGTCCGCGAGTTCGTTTTCAGCGTTCCTGGTTTAGTTGCGCTTTACTGGTTACGTGATTTATGCTCTCCTACTTACGACGAAAGTAACCGGCTTATCAAGTCCGGATTCTACATCAACCAGGGCGGCACTATTGAGTACATCAAGGATATTGTCTTTTTGAACTGGGGCCTTCTGCTCTTCTCAGTAGGGTACGGGCCTAAAGCGTGGTTCGGTTGGTTCATTGTGCCGCTTTACGGCTTCTACAAGGGCCTTTCGCTCTTCCGCACCGGCAGACAGATGTTCGCCAAACCCCAGTAAACGTGTACACTAAAATAAGTTCTAGTAGTTCTAGTAGTTCTAGTAGTTCTAGTAGTTCTAGTCTAGAATAAACCGGCTTACGCCATTAACTGCCTGCAGCATTGCACTCTATTATTGTTCCACGATTATCCCAGCTCAGTGTAATAATTGCGCTATGTGTTTTTGTAATGGGTTGTAATATGATGTGAACTGTTTATGGAACTGTTTACGAAACTGTGTTAAACAGTGTCTAAACAGTTTAACAGTGTCTAAACAGTTAAACAGTGTCTAAACAGTCTTAGGTGGTCTTATGTCTTATGCACTGTGTATTGGTTTATGCACTGCGCAGTTAAGTAAACGTATTATGTGGGGTGAATTACCTGACCGCATTCTGTGTTTTAATGCAGCAAACCCTAGCAGGCCCCTAAACCCAATGTAAACAATGGAAAGGCTGATGATGTCAAAAGGGACACACAAATAGTAACAAAGGCCAGAATAGGTAAGTGCCGCCGAGGTTATTTCTAAAGCCATTTTAAGAAAAAAAAGAGAGAAGAAAATTTTGTTGACGTGCTGGCGCTGATATGTTTACCGACCAGAAAAATCGAATGAGGAACAGCATAATGGCCGATACCTCGGACACTAGCAGAGTTGCAGCTTCGTTTAATTCATACCTGCCCACAAACGCTGAAGAGAGCAATGCGTCGATACTCAATACGACAATGACCAGCAAGCTAGTGCTGCAGGAACAGGACTTGAACACAGCGCCAGTCTATGCGTCCAAATGGAACATGGAACCCAAAAGCCCTAGGAAGAGCATCTCCACCTACCACGACAGGTTCCTTCCATCCTCGAAATCCAAAACCCAAATAATAACATCAGCCAATCAAACAACCACGGATTTGCTCACAAAATTCTCACTCAGTTCGTTAAAACAGCCAGTGACAATTGTGCGCAATATATCCTCGAGTCCGGAACGTGTTCTGGACGCACCAACAATCGTCGACGACTACTACTTCAATATCATTGACTGGTCGAGCTCGAACGTCATTGCCGTGGCCTTGAGCAGCACAGTGTACAGCTGGGACGCCGGATCCGGGGATATCAACATGATCACATGCGTAGACCCTCAAGAAGCTACCGGAGAACTGATCAGTTGTGTTAAGTGGATCCCAGGATCCAATAGTTTGTGTATCTCTACAAACACAGGCGAAATGCATATCTACGACGCGCCCACGGGCAAACGCATTCGGTCGCTGCGAGGAAGGCAAGAGCGTGTCGGGTCGCTGAGTTGGGAGAACAATACTCTAAGTAGTGGAGCCATGGATAACAGTATCTGGCACCACGATATCCGGCAAAAGTACCATAAAATCGGCGAGTCCAATACCCATAAAGGCGAGGTCTGCGGGCTGGCGTGGAGAACTGACGGCCGGTTTCTGGCAAGCGGTGGAAACGACAATTTGGTCGCGTTATGGGACTCGCGCGTGCTTTCAAGGCCTGTTCAGCAGCTCCAAGAACACGAGGCTGCAGTCAAGGCGCTTGCATGGTGCCCGTGGCAGATGAACTCGCTGGCAACTGGTGGCGGAACTGCGGACAGACGCATACATCTATGGAACACTAACTCCGGAACTGTTCAGAACACGATCGAGGCTAATGCACAAGTCAGCTCTCTGCATTGGAACAGCAACACTAACGAAATTGTTGCTGCTTTGGCCTACCCCAGCAACTCTATAGGGATCTGGTCGCATCCAAGCATGACGAAACTCGCTGAAATCGAGCAGGCGCACGACGAACGGGTTTTGAACTCGGCGCTTTCTCCTGACGAGAACATGCTTGTGACTTGTGGAGCTGACGAGAACATCAAGTTCTGGCGATTGAGCAATAAGACCAATACTCGCCGGGGGCCGTTAAACAAAATGGAGATCACGCGAATCTGATCTGATTAAAAGATCAGCACATCAGCACACCATCCAGACTAAAGACTAAAGACCAAAGACCAAAGACTAAAGACACTGGAAACACTAGAAACACTAAAACGGCAAGACACTAAAACACTAAAGACACTAAAGACACTGGAAGCACTAAAACACACATCGAAACTATACCAACCACGGACACTCCATGGCATCAAATCATACACGTTAACTAAGCCGGGACTGGCTGTCCCAGTCAATCACTCGGTTTAGCTAACCCAGCCATCCTGGCACCTACACACAAACACTCAAACCCAACAAAAACCCAACAAAGCCGACCATTGATCTCGTTTCAACGACGAAGAGTAAAAAGCATCTACATATCGTTTAAATACTCAATGCGTTACGCAAAACAACAAAACAACAAAACATAAATTGTTACAATTATTTTTTTAATAATGACAAGAACTCCTCTCTTGTGTTCTGGCTCTTCCTGAAACACCCCAGCATACAACTAGTCACTGTTTTAGCTCCTGATTTCTGAACTCCGCGCATCTCCATACACATATGCGACGCTTCCATAACCACTGCCACTCCCTGGGGGTTAAGTATTTCTTGTAATCCCGTAGCTATTTGCTTAGTAAGCCGTTCTTGGACTTGTAAACGCCTGGCGTACAATTCCGCTAATCTGGCCAGTTTGCTAAGGCCAATTACCCTGTTTCGGGGAATGTAGCCGATATGTATTTTTCCGTAGAAGGGGACTAAATGGTGTTCACACAAACTGTAAACGGCAATGTCTTTCACAATAACCATCTCGTCATGGTCTTCTTCAAAGATCGCTTTGTTGCATATCTCGTCCAAGTTCTGCTGGTACCCTTTGGTTAAATATAACATCGCTTTGGCGTACCGTTTAGGCGTCTCCGCGAGCCCGTCGCGTTCTGGGTCCTCTCCTAATTCAGTAAGAATCGTCTTAACCGCGTCAGCAATTCGATCCTGGCGAGCTTGAGCCTCTTCCTCTGTCTCGTTAAGTCTCTTTTCTGCCCCCTTGGGAGCGTGCGAAAGTTCTTTGTTCATTCCTATTTGTAAACGACTTATACTGATGCAATATCAATTTGATATAAAATTATTCACTCTTTGATCATATGTCAGGGCAGGGGTCTAGATTAACGATATTTCACCTGCACCCTCGCGCTTGCAGTGCAGGTACTCACAAGGACATTAATACATGAATACAGCGCTTGGATATGCAATTATACTGCTGCGGATGCCACATGTTTATTGCTCCTAATACGTTTGCAAAATAAGGCGCTACACTGTGCTTTGGAGGCAGAGATTACACTATGCGGCGTGACAGCGTGATTAGACGGAATCAGTCATGCTTCTACGCTAATTAAGCCTTGGTGATCAGAACTGTTTCCAAAAACCACTAGCATAACGATCAAGCGAATTAAAGCAGTTATGTAACTGCCGTTGTTACCCGTTACAGACATTATTTTTAATTAATCCCAAGCTCAAATAAAGCAACAGGCAACAGTGAAGGGCCAGTGTATGGGATAAGACCAGTGCAAGGCAATGTATATAGAATTCCTAGAACACGCGGCCTACACCATGACACATTGGGCACGTTGATTCGAACAGCAGTAGCTCAGAAACAATCCCAGAGCCCCGGCACCGGCCACATAGCTTGCCTCCGATTCCGGGGTGTCCAGGAGGGAGAACACGCGGCGGCGCTGAGAACGCTGGCGCGAAATTGCTCGGGATTGTCTGTACGGGGTTAGGAACGCCGAATTGACGGTAGCAGTCAGTGCACGGGGTTCCTTTCTTGATTTTGATTCCGGTGTTCCCGCATTTCGGGCAGTAGTAGTTAGGCGGGTAGCGTAAATGTTTATCGGGTCTTCGCTGGTTGCGGTAAGGTATAGTCCCTGTGGCTGCAGGCATTGTGGCGTAATTGTTATGCCCAGAAAGCCTGCCGCCTGTCCCACTAGACGGTTTTGCGCGGTGCGTGCCGTCGTCGAGGGTTTCGTAGTACGTGCGTGGAGGCTGAGTCTTCGAAGGGCGCGGGCCGGCTGACGAGTGTGACGACGACGACGATTGGTTTGTTCTGGAGGGAGGAGGCCTTGCTGGCGGTCTATACGAACTGGAACTAGGAGGAGGGCCTGGTGGTGGTCCAGACGGCGGCCTTGCTGCTGGGCGTGAAAATGCAGACGAGGAAGAAGCAGAAGAAGCAGAGGAATGCGATTGGGTTGGAGGAGGGCCTGGAGGCGGTCTCGAGTACGGCCGCGAACTGGACGACGAATTTGAAGGGTTGCGTCTTGGAGGCGCAGCTGCTGCCTGGGCACGTCTTGGCATATTAGTTCCTTGCTCTATTGTGACGGACCCGCCTTCTGCGATCTCCGTGTACGGCGGCGGCTCCTCAGCAGGAACCGTGTCATCGTACGTGTTTGTGTTCGGCATCAATTAATTATTCGGTTTCCAACGCTTTAGTTGTCCAGGGGTGTGTAATCCGAGATGCGTAGCCGTACAGCGTGTTTGGCAGGGTTTGATGTGTGCTGAGCGTGCGCGTGCGCGGTTTAAGACCCGTAGCTGCTTAATTAAACCAGTGCTTAGCTGGAATTACGTGTTATGCGTTTAGCCTGTAACACAAACGACCTTGCCAAATGTTTAATTTGTTCCTGTCTGTATTACTACACGAATTCGCGATCTAGTCACAAATTCAGAACAATCAGACAACTCGATTCAACAATCAGTGTGGGTTGGGACAAAGACAAATTCCAACCTTAGCCACTGTTGGCTCTTAGTAGTAGGCTTAGCGGCAAACTGCGTTGACCAGGGCAAGGGTATACTCTCTTTAATCCGACCAAGCCATGCGCCAAGGCGGTTAGCGCCTAGGTAGCACTTAGGTAGCACTTAGGTAGTACTTAGGTGGCCTTAGGTAGCACCTTTAATAGAAGCTTGTTTCACATGGGCGTGCACTGGTTTCAACAATTCGGGCAATTTAACAGTGCAGGTAGATTGAATACAGTTTTGTGGCAGTTTTGTGGCAGTTTTGTAGCAGTTTTGTGGCAGTTTTGCGGCAGTTTTGTAGTAACTGACAGCGTTTTCAAGAGATAAACGCGTTAACTAGATAGCATGTAATCAGTCGACACGCGACCAGTCAGCAAACGTCTTGAAAGCCACAACTAGTCAATGAAATAACAAACAAGACCACAGATCGCGTAGTTATTAAGCTGACCACAGAATCAAATCAAGATTTCCAATCGACTATAAATCAAGCCGGTCATAATCGTTTCTATACACCACATAATTAGTAGCTCTTCTGTAGAATCTCAACAATCGAGTCGAATTCGAGCTCGCCGTTCTGTTCTAAAGCTGCGGCGATATTGTCAACGGCCTTCTCTGTAACGAGCACAACGAAACCGTTGTTTTCAAGAACCAGAGTGTCCGGAATGTCTTTACAAATATCGAGATCCTCATCAGACTCCAGCTTGAAAACACCTTTAGATTGAACAGTATTTATAATCGTGTCACGTCTTAGACGGCGCTCTTCACGCTGCTGCTCCTCGGCAGCGCGTCTTTGCTTGCTTTCTTCTTCTAAATTGATCCGGGCCTGCTCGTTCCATGCCTCGCGGAGTTTGCGCTCTTCTTCAAGAAGGTCGCCGAACGCCTCGTTGTTCAATTGGGTATTCAGTTTCTCGTCCTCGGCTTGCTGACGAACGTACTCGTAGTATGCGCGGCGCTGCTCGCGTTTAGCCAGCGATTTCGCCTTCTTTGTGCCTACCTTGCCCCGGTTCTTCCATGCATTGACTTTAGCGCCTTCTTGGGCCTCGCGGTTCTGCATTTCTTCTAAAGCCCGTCGTGGCCGGTCGTCGTGGTCGTACTCATTGCCTTCGTCAGGAACCTCTTCCATTTCGACGTGTCTCACATTGCGCCCGTTTGCGCCGTTTCCATTACCTTCGTCGTTTTCCTCATTTTCGTCGCTGTTCTCATTTTCCTCATTTTCCTCATTCTCCTCATCGTCTTCGTCGTCTTCTAGGTTGCCTTCGTCAAGAACCTCGTCCGCTTCGTCCAGTCCGACGTCTTCAATGTCGTTATTACGTCTAATTTCGAGCTCCTTATCGGTGTTCACGCGTCCATCCACGGGTTCCTCGTTCTGCGATTGAATTGAGCGCAGGATATAATACCCCGCACCAAGGGCAAGAAGGGCCGTAAAAAACCACGACGAATTACTCATTTTTGGTTACTTGGAAATCGAAGAATTAATCTAGGAAGTGAAAAGTAGACAGGACCCAGTATTACTAATGAGGGTCGACATGCGTATACATGCAGAGAGTGAAGCAATAAACAATATAAACATGAACCAAATAAAGATGAACCAAATAAAGATGAACCAAATAAAGATGAACCATATAAAGATGAACCAAATAAAGATAAACCATATAAACGATATAACTGTTTGAACATTTGCGCCAAGAATTAGGAAATCATATGAAGTATTGAATTATTGGAGTACACACTATCATATATAATTGGGCTGATTAGACGCCGGTTACATGGGCTGCCGTGGGTGCTCGCTTATGTACTGCCGGTCGAGTATGCAAGAGTTCACATGTGTACGTATCCACATTTCCCTAGGCACAGTAATGCATAGATCTAAGACAGGTTAGCGGTAGAGCAAAGCAGTGGTGTTATCACAGCTATAGATTTAAACAAAGCAAGAAAAAATAAAAGACAAATAGGTTTAATTAACCGGGAATTAACCGAGCAATTAATTAGGCATTAATTAGGCATTAATTAGGCATTATCGGCGCATCATCGAGACAGTTAACGACGCAATCAAGCTTGGGAATAATGCAGTAATATAATAATCTCCACGCTATTACATGGAACAGGTTACATGCGTTACCCGTATTTCTAAGCTAATTTGATGCGAATTGTTGTGCAAACAAAACCATTGTTTGTCAGCACATGGTTCCAGCGCCGTGGTTTGAACTCATCAATTAGACCATGCAGACCGCGCACTCTGAAGACAGCATTATCGCGCGTCTGTTGAATGCCACTAAAGTACTGGAAAGCAGCTTCGTTGGCTGGTCTCAAGGCAAAGCGACCGAAGGCCAGGTCAGCGACTGCTACGTCCAGCTTGGAAACGCGTACATGGAGGCCCGCGGCGTCCTTACTCGAGCCAACATCAAATGCGACGATCTTATAGACGTGCCGCAGCAGCTCCGCCAGATTTTAGAAGAAGCGCTTGCGAAACCGCCCTCGAATGACGTCATTCTCGTCTACGGGGATAAACTCAGAAGTGTCATGGCCCAGCTTTTCAGGCAGTTAAAAGAGAAACAGAGTTTCAGATCGCATTCGAGACAGAAATCGGCGAACTCTAATAATGCTAACTTGCCTCAGGTCTCTATTTCGCAGCCGTTTATGCAATCCCCGTCGTCCCCGTACGCGAATTCAGTAAACACGGGCCACAACTACAGGAAAACAAGCCAGCAGAGCTACTCCAGCCAGCAGCAGCAGCCTAATTACCCTTCACAAAACCAGCAGTCTTCAAACTACCAGCAGCAGCAACAGATCCAACAACAGCAGCTTCAACAACAACAGCTCCAGCAGCAGCAATTGCACCAGCAGCAGCACCCGGGGTACATTCCAGACCATACACCGGCATCTCCTAGCAATAGCCAGCGCCATAGGAACCCGCAAAGACGTGTAAGCCCGCGGTACATCCAGCAGATCACTAGCCCTGAACAGGTACAGTATCCCCGCAAACGGCCGCCTGTAAACGCCAGCACCAACGCTGCACAGCCGCAGGCATCAGGACCGAAACAGCAGCTGCTTTCTCCTCCGGAAAACGACGTTCTGTATAAACTGCAGCATCACGGCGCGCTGGAAAGACAAGCCAGTAAACGGTACTCGACCCAGCAGCTTTCGAAGAACGTCAACGGGTCTCCAACGCCTTCTATCTATATTCCGACAACTGTTGTCAACAGGAGATCCGGCGTTCCCGATTTCAGAGACTCTAATGTCGTTGTAAGGCGGCCTCATGACGCTCCGCAGCCGGACACAGCGTATAAATCCAGCGAGAACAGCCGCAGGCGGCAAAGAGTGCATTCAGAGTCGCACGATCTGTCCAGTTTGAGTTCAGAAGAAGCTAAAGAGACTGTAGCGCCGCCTCCACCCCCGCCAGTGTCTACACTCCAAACTGAGCAAACTGAGCAAACTGGCCAAACTGCCCCTCAAACTCCTTCACAAGCACACCCGCCACCTGTGCCTGCACACCCAGCAGCAAGACGAGCACACGATACTCCCCAGGCATCCCAGGCATCCCAGGCACCTCAGGGACCTCAGGGACCCCAGGCATCCCAGGCATCCCAGGCCCCGCCTGCACCCTCATTGCCTGCGGAATTGCCCGCGGAATTGCCCCAGGCCTCACCTATAACTTCACCTATAACCTCGCCTCCGACCTCGCCGCGTAGAGGTTCTGACACGTCGCCAGTTAGAGGGCCAGACAAATCTCCATCCAAAGCTTCTGGTCCTCCTCCGCCTCCTCCGCCTCCTCCTGCCCCGCCTCTGCCCTCTACACATCTTAATACCGACCTTAGTGCAGTCAGCGGCGGCGACGGCCCCTCTGGCAGCGAGTTCAGCGGCACTGTTTCTTCTCCTATTAAGGAAGACGATCTCTACGACATCGAACCAACAGAGGAAACGATGCCTGTGTTTCTTCGGATTGGAGGAATGGTCAGGAAAGCGTTTGTGGCGAAATCTCCAACTATTGCTGCACTACGACTCTCGTTTGTCGAGGTGTGTGAGTACGTTCACAGCGAGAGCGGGACCTTCCCTGCAATCGAGATCCAGGACCCGAAACTCGGTCTTGACTACGAATTGACCGAGTCTACAGTCTCGGATGTCAAAGAGGGGCAGTTACTAACGCTTAAAGTCCGGTCTCCTGAAGTGCTGGCTGTTGACGACGAACTGAAACAGATTAAAGAAACAGTTAAACACCTTGCAGACAAACTCGACGGTAAATTCAGCGGGGTTTCGACAATGCCGTCTACACCGAATCCCAATAGGGGCATCCACTCGCCGATTCTGGCTTCAGGTCCTGGTGCTGGGTTGGTTAGCGGCAATTCGTTCAGACAAGACAAGAAACTCATTGATCTGCCTAAAGATAAAGCGGAACTAGTTAAAAGAGAGCTTGCAGTCATCCGGCAAACCGCGAATAAAGCAATTAGCCAAATGAAGCACGACGTCACTAAACTGCGCCAGGAACTGAAGTACCTGAGCGATGCTCCTCCTGTTGGAGACCGCGGGTTCATTGTGCAGGCCAAAGCCAAGATCGATTACGATGTCAAGGACCTTGTTTCAAAGATCGACGATTTGAGTGACGTTATTGACGCGCAAAGAATAAGCGTTGGCTCAAGGGGAATTCGGTACCCGAAACGGGAAATGGACAAGGTTCGTAAAGAGCTCGAAACGTGCTATTCTGAATTCAAGAAATCGAAGAAATACTTGACTAATGAGAAACCAGTATGGAAAAAGATCTGGCAGCAGGAATTGAGCACGGTTATTGACGAACAGAAATGGTTAAAGGAAACCGACGAGGTATACAACGATTTCGAGTCTGACTTGAAACAGACAATGGACACTTTCCAGCTTGTGTGTGAAGCCAACGAGCTTCCACGGCCACCTAATAAAGGCGCGCTTCTTTCTGCGCCGCCAATCAAACCGGGAGAGCAAGTGGCTGCTACTAACGCCATGCTAGAGGAAATCAGCGCTTTGAATCTGAATTCAAGCCGGCGCACTGAAGCAGTTGAGCGCGCTGAACGAGTTCGGAAAGCCAAACTAGCACTGAAATCCGAGGAATTCGTTGACGAGCTTGGCGCGTTTGTTTCTGACTCTAAATTGAAACCCAACGGCGGGTTCGAAGAGGTCGAACGGAAACGCGAAGAACGGTATAAACTGGCCAGACAAAAAGCCGAGGAAAGCGAGATCGAGGGGGCTAAATTGACTGAAGCGTTGAAACAGGAACGCAAAGCCAAGCGCGCCCAACAGCGCGCCAATTCCACTATTTCTACAGCTTCTAAAGAAGAGTCTAAGGAACAGGAAAAGTCTAAAGACCAGTCTAAAGACCAGTCTAAAGAGTCGGTAGATGAGCGTGAGGTTGACAAGGAGGACACTAATAAGACCGAGGAGTCAGAGACCGATCTAAAACCTGGCAAGGAGTCTGAGGAATCTAAGGAACCTAAAGAACCCAAGGAACCCAAGGAATCTATTGGGTCCTCAGAGCCTAAGGAGCAGGAACCCACCGAGTCCTCAGAGCCTAATGAGCCTAAGGAGCCCACCGAGTCTGAGTCTAAGACTGAGCATCCTGAACAGAGAACTGATGACGACCCTGAAAAGTCCAAAGAGTCTGTTAACCCTGCAGAGCCCGAGGAGCCTGGAGAACCAGACGAGGCAGATGAGTAATTTATAGACTATCTATTTTGAAGACGACTTTAGAAACCCAGACCTTAATTGGTTGTGCATCTCTGCCGTCTGGTCTTTAACCGGAATGTGCCGGAGAATGTACTTGTCCAGCGCCTTTTTATAAACGATTTCAGCATTCTCCCCTGCCAAATCTACCAGAACACTGATACGGCGGCCAAGAACCCTGCCGAACACAAACGCGGTGTTGAGAATGACCCGGTTCGGGATTTGAAGGCATGCTTGCGTGTACGCTTTCAGCAAAACTGCTGTTGCGTTCAGTTCCTGTACGATTTTCGCTTTTGTCGTCTCTTTACTGAACTTCTCAGTAGTCAGAAACACCGGCAGCTGCAAACAACAAGGACTCAAATCGTCGCAGTTCAATTCCACGCCCAGAAACTTGATTCTGCTGACGCTTTTTGCGCCGAAACTTCTTAATACTTTAGCGGGCTTGCAGTACAGATTATACTCTTTGAACCCGCGTTGACAGTCTTCAAAAACCTGGGTTGCAAGCTTTAAATCAATAGTAACAAACAAAAAGTCGTCGACGTACCGAACAAGCAGTCCTCGCTCGCATTCAGTATACCCAAGTTTCGTCTTTATAAGGTCGGTTAACAGCATGTCACAGAGCTCGCTCGAGCAAGCTGATCCTTGCGGGATGCCGTTACGGAACGGCACTGAGACGCCGTGTTTGACTTGTACCCTTAAATTATCGAGCAAATCGTCGATTTTAGCTAGAATAGCCGACCCTGAAACGATTCTGGAATTCTTCTCAGTAAGCACGATTGATTTTCCTTTCAGTTTCTGTTTTCTGCCTTCGTTCTCTGTTTTTAATTGCGTTAAAATCTTCTGGATTTCGTCGTCTTCGCCGGCCAAATCACGGCGTTTAGCGTATTTCTGCTGTTTCGCAAGAAACTGGAGCATTGACGATGATAAGTAGCTGTTTTCGCCGTTATTCAACAATCTTAATGCCAGCTGCTTTACTTTACCAATATCAGCGCTCTCGTAACAGCTGCTAATATCGAATTTCACCACATAGAACGGCATTCCCGATTTCCCCCATCCTTGTAAAGCAAACTTCTCTCTGAATTCAAGGACTCTGGCCAACCAGTTACTGGCCGACGCAAACTTTCCTTTGTGGGTTGTGAGCAGGGACTGAAGAACGGCATGCGCGTCTTCTAACTCCTTGTTTTTCGCTTTCAAATTAACAATAACGCGAGTCGACCCGTCGGGTTTAGGAACGAGTCTCCATGGCTCTCCCTTTTCACTGGACTCTTCGGTTTCGTTTACTTGATTCAGGTTATGCAGCTGCATCTCTTTGGCCTGGATTCGCGACCAATTAAGCCGGTCGTAATAGTACACTGTCAACGGCATTCCGCTGCGTTCAGTGATGTAGAAAAGATGCACAAGCAGCGGGTTCACTACTTTGTTCACTGCCCACAGCGTTAATTGCAGAAGCACTTTTTGCTGGGTTGGATTATCCAGACCGGAATTTGCAAGCCAGCTGATCTCGGTCGTTTTTAGTCCCCGAATAAAGAACCGGACAGGGACTTTATGTGCCCTTGGCCGTTTTAAGTATACAAGGATGTTGTGGTTCAAATTAGAAACGTTGCGCACTGACCCGAAAGTCCCCTTTTGAAGGCGGACACGGGTTAGAACGTTGGTCAGATGTTTCATGACATTAGTTAGTGGAACGAAATCAGGGTACTCTTGAACCACAGGATTTAAAAACTCGAGTTTTGGGCGGATTTGCTGGACTTTGGCAAGAACAAGCGGGTGTAATTCCCTGTCCTCCTCGGCTGTTGGTTTGTACTGGAACTTATAGTTTTTGCGTTGGTACATGATCGAGTTCTTGGAAACGGATTGGGTTTGGATGCTTGAAAGCGCATACGTACTCAAAGAGGGGAACTCTATCCGCAGCTGGGGCTTTACAGGCGCAATTTGGGTCTCTTCAGGGCCCCATAAATGCAGCCACAATGTAGAGTCGTTGAAATGTTTCAACATTCGCGCACATACCATCAAATAAACCACCCATTCCGTGCCGATTATTCCAAGGAGCTCCATCCACGGACCGTTATAGAACTCAGCACCGGTATGGCACCGGAAATTCTGGGTTTTCGTGTTCTTCATATAAACCTTGTGCAAGATCTCCTCTTGGCTTTTCCCCGAGAACAGAAAGCGGTTAGTCTTCATCATTTCTGCTGGCTCTTGGGGCACTTGCCGAGGAATGCATACAATATAGCCCGCCAGTTTAGGCTCGATTTCGTCGAAGACCGAGCTTGGAATCATAGGAAGCTGGAGCTGTAAGTACCTGTCCAATGGCGAGACGCGGGAGTAGTTGCCTGTCCTGTACAGCGTCTGGATGATATCGCGTTGCGAAGCTGTCAGGCGTTTTGGCCGTTGCTGGGGGTGTATAAGGTCTCTACAAGTATAAGAAGGGTCTTCATGGATATTACTGTATAAAGAACGAGGGTTATTCTCTGCTAAACGCGGCAGCACGGGCTCTGTCTCGGCTATATAGTGCTCGTTTGTACTCGGCTGCAGTTCATTAACTGGGATCTGGGTTTCGGGGATATGGAGCTCTGAGCAAATTGGTTTGTTGTCGTTTGGAGAGAAGTTGGTAACCTTGCGTTTCTTATTAGGGGGTGTAGGACTGACGTGAATGGTTTTGGTACTCTGTTTCTTGGTATTATTAGGGGTAGAGGGCGATTCTGGCGATATAGGCTTCTTCTTCAGGGGCTGTACTGGCGGCTGGATCTTTATAGGCATAACCACCGGCGGTATCACATGCGGTTTTACCGGCTGTGGTGAATGCGATTGTGGCTCTAGAGCTGCCTCTTCCACATCGATCGCTTCTTGAAAAGTCTCTTCTATCACCATCGGTTGTACTGGTTGTACTGGTTGTACTGGATGCGCTGATGATTCTAGGGGTTCCTGAAGACTTTGTGGATGTTGAAGTTGGTGAAGTGGTTGTGGTTTTTGTGGATGCTGAGATTCTATTTTTGGCGCCTCGGCCGTTGAATGCTGTGGATGGTGTACATTTACATCCTGAAGAGTCTCATCAATCATCATTATTTCTTCATGCTCTGTAAGCTCTGTAGCCTTTTCAGGCTGCGGATTTGGCTTTTTAACCGGCGTCTCGCTAATTATAAGAATATCATCGTCCGACTCCTCAATAACCTCGTCAATGCTGTGGACTGGTTTCTGAACTGATTCAACTTCAAGGGTCTCTTCGATTATTCGAGGTGTTCGAGGCCCGGGTTTAAACGAGTTCTCAATTGGCTTTTCAATTGGTTTCTGCACTGGCCTCTGAATTGGTCTCTCAACCGACTTCTTAATTGGTCCCTGAATTGGCTTCTCAATTGGTCTCTCAATTGGTGTATTAGCCGGTCTAGTTAGCACCGGTTTAGCGGGTCCCTTAGGTTGTGTGTTGGACGCATTGACTGGTTTATTCGTTTCCCGCGTTGCTGCTGCTGTTGAGTTTGGTTGCTGCTGCTGTCCACGGTAGCCGTAGCTTTTAATAGCTTTCAGCTCCTGTTTGGCCGCCCGCTGTTTCACTCCTCTGATCCTTTTTTGGTAGTTTTCCTTAAGATTCTCACTGTTAGTCTTTTCACTCAAACTAGCAATATTTGAACACTCTATATCGGCGTTCATTCTGATCATACCTACTGGAACCCGTAAATCCACCGGAAGGAAAGCCAGCGAGGCGTCTTTCACAAAATCGGGCACTTCAGGCGTTTCTAACTGCGGAACTGTGGTTTGGGCTTCCGTTGAGGGGTCCGAATTGCCGGTTCTGGCCGCGCTAGTTGCCTTGACAGAGATATCTTGTTGAACTGGGTTTTGCGTTACAGCAATTGCAGAAATTTCAGTGTTTTGGTCTCTGTTTTCGTTCGTCTGCACTCTAACTACAGTGTGGGTAGCATTGTCACGTTCTGGCATGCCATTGCTTTCAGAAGGAATCGAAGCCTCATTTGTAGGCTCTTTGGTTATTACCGTTGCAGGTGTGTGGTCAACGAATTTCCTGGTGTTCTGCTGTCTGCTTGTCTGAGAATCGACGGCGGTTTGTGGATGCATCCCACAACTGCTGGCGTCTACTGACAAGACCTGCGGAATCGCGCATTGAGAAAGCGTTTGCCCGAAACTCAAGCCTTGGTGAAACAGCTGGATCCTGGGATTCAGGCCTAATGAAGAAGTGTTTTGCCCATGATTCTGCGGCAGCGGGTTCTGGGCTTTAGAAGGGCCGGCGCGCATAGGCTTGATCTTCATTTTTTGACGCATTGGTAAAACAAATACGAACGGTTAGTAACCGGTGTGCACAATGACTTGCCGGGCGTTGTGGTCTCTACGAGATACACTTGTCGTTTCTCTAAAGCGTTGGTTGTATACCGCTTCTTTACCCGGCTGACTCATATAGGTACTAAGTGTGGTCTGTTCAGTACCTGGAGGCAATTGCACGGGAATTGTGGTAAACTATTTTCTTTTGTTTTCTTTTCTTTTTGTTTTCTATCTCCTTTTTCTGTTTCTTGTTTCTTGTTTTGTTTTGTTTTGAATGAGACGCGTGAATGCGTTCTTTGCTTAGACTAGATATACACGTTCAACACCAGCTTTTCATATTACCTGAAGCACGCTTACTTATCCACAGCAGTAACTGTGGTTTCATTTCAAAGAGTTGGGTGCTCGGTGTGCTCAATTAGTTAGTTTATGTAGTTCGTTTAATAGATAATGGTGTGGGTGTTCGGTTTGTGGTTCGATCGCGAAATAGACTGTTTATAATCAGTGGTTCAGTGTTATATAAGCGTGCATCAATTAATAGCAGGCTAACGTGAATGGTGATTGTATCATCGGTCAACACACCGCAAGCTCTGCAGACGGGCTACTCGTCGCGTCTGCGGCTGGGCAAGACCTCGCTGATGGTGACGTCGGTTCCTGCGCCTAGGAAACGCGGCGTGTCGTATGTAGAGTTCGAAGACGAGTTCGATGACGACGAAGAAGATCCGAGCTTCTCAACGCATGACGAAGAGTCGCGGCAGTTCAATCGCCACGACCGGAACTCTAACCAGGCCGGCAAAATAGAAGTCAAGAGACCAGCAGCTCCTAATAAACACGTCCAGTACACCCCGGAGCAGCTACGTGATATTGCTGATAGGGAGGAACAGTTAGTCCCTATTCGGCTTTCGTTCGATGTCGAGCATTCCAAGGTCGTGGACTTCTTTCTGTGGGACGTCACCGACCCTTCATTGACCCCTGAGCAGTTCGCTATTATGACATGCCAGGAACTCGAGCTCCCAGTAGGCTACACGTCGAACATCGTAAACGCTATCAAGTCGCAGCTCAACGACCATGCTGAGTTAGCAGCTATAAAGATCCCAGAAGACGCGAGTCTGCATGTGATCATTCATTTGAGTATCAATCTCGACAAAGAGCTGTTCGAGGATAAGTTCGAATGGGACCTTAATTCGAAAGACCTAAGCCCGAGCGCGTTCGCTAAAATTGTCGTTGCCGAGCTCGGCTTGACGCGCGAATTCTGGCCGGCGATCACGCATGCTTTGTACGAGCAGATTCTGGGAATGAAACGCGCGATATTCGTTGACGGGACTTTGATCGACATAGACAACGATGTTGCCGCGTACGCTAAAAACAGAGACGCCGGACTGCGTCAAATATCAGGAGACTCTACGGAGTACTGGACGCCGTCGTTAGAAATAATGACCCAAGCGGATATGGAGAAACGTGAAATGGAACGCGAACGCATGATCAGAAGAATGAAACGCGACGCAACCCGTACAATGAGTGAAATAGATTTGGGCTCGATGCTGAGCCGGAAACGCAGAGCCGTCGAGTTCTAAAGCTGTTTGGTTTTGTACATTATTTAATTTTTGTTTGATTTTTTGTTTAATTTTTGATTAATTTTTGTTTAATTTTTCTATTTAGGATCTTCAGTCGCCTCTTGCTGTTGCTGATTGCTCAAGTTAAACTCGATAGCACCGGGTTTACTGGGTTCGGTTTGGCCGGATTCGGAAACCTGTAGCCTAATTGGGACATGTTGGGGTTAGGTGTGCTTCGCTCGTATGGCGATATTCTGGTCAAGTTCTTTTTTTGTTGAGCCCGATCATTGGTTTGTTTGTTCCTTTTTTTAGTGGGGAGATTGATAAGGAACATTTCATGATTGTTCGTCCAGTAACGTTTTTTTCTGGTCCTTACCAATGTGGAACGAAGCTAGTGAATAGTTAATGCATAGTCATTGAATAGTTAACAGATTGGTATAAATGGACAAGCAACAGTAGCGAGATCTCAATCTCATCGTAGAATTCGTTATTTTGGTACTGTTATAACATCGGGTTGTTGTATTTTGCACCTTTGACACCGAGCTGTCTACTTGTGCCGCATATCGTTTTTATTTTACTTTTACTCTTATTTCTCATTTATTGACAGTTCCACGTACCCCCTGGATTGTACATTGGACTAAGCCTTCCTCTGCGAGACTCGCTACCAGTGTCTCAAGAGATTAGAAGAATACCTTGAAAATGTAAGTGGTTTCACATGGTATAGATACTTCTACTTCGGAGAGCCTTATAAAGTAAGAGAGGATAGATAACTGCCTTTTTCGTATCAAGAATTCTCAACTATACATTATTTTCTTCACCATTTACATGGACCCCTTCTCTATTAGTGCGTGGGTCTTTCTTCTATTTAACGGTGTCCTCAAAGCATGCGTTCGCATGCGTTTAGTGAGCGAAATAGGACCGTTGAGTACGAAGAAAAAAAGCGATTAAACACCAATTGGGGAGGAGTATATTATGTATCTACACAATAGCTGATATTTTTTCTTTTTTGCTGTATTTGTGCCGTCCGTTCTCATTGCATTCACGAACTCTGCTGTTTCTGGATAACCCGTGATCTCTGGCTAATTAAAAAAAGAAAAAGTGTTAAGCGAGACGCACTTAATAAAGTGACATACGATTATATTAAAAGTTACATAATAGTTAAGGGAGTTGGTATAAGGAGTTAGGACTAAAAGAAAAAGAAAAGTCAAGATGCAAGTTTGTTAATCGGTATGGCAGACAGCTCATGTTCAATTTGATGAAAACAAGAAGATTTGAGTGTGTGAAAGTCTTATTTATATAGTTTTACAATTCACCGTTGGTGACTTGTGCCCAGGTTAACAGGATACGATTAGTCAATAAATGGGAAATTACCAGTGCTTTGCAGTAGTGCGTGTGCGTAAGATGACTAGGGGATTCAACGCATGAATCACGGGTTACGCTAACCCCAGTTATCCCCATCAACCCTTGATTCCATGGTGGTATACTGAGTCGAACTCCTGGCTTCAGATCATAGAACCCTTTTTTTATTGTTTTCTCAAAACACAAAAACACAGTCCAGTCTACTCTGAGTACGTGCAATTTTAATATTGACGCACACCAAAACCAAGAATGGCAGCACCATCTCAAAGAAGAAACAGAGAGACATAAGCGACCGGATATTCGATCGCGTTAGTCAACTAATTTAATGGGTCTAATCCCTGGAATGGGAAAGGGTAAAGCAGAGCCTCACAGGTGTTCAATTAACCTGCATAAAGTTCCGTAACTATATATTGAGAGCGATCTGCTGTTGTAAAGTATCCAACCTTTTCGTCCCGATCAATCTTTTTTGTTGACAAAGTCACACACGGTGCTTCATTCACTTACAGGCCATCCTTCCTTTCATTACCGTCTTTCCCAATTAAACTCCTTCTCTAAAAAAAATGAAGCAATCCACTCTCTTTGTTATTCTCTCTGCACTTTACTCCGTCTCTGCTGCTGTAGTTACTGAAGTCCAGGTCTATACTGACATGGACTATGCGTACATAGACGTCATGGTTGATGGCAACGGGGCTCCTTTGACCACCGCTGTTCACCACGAACACACGGTTCTTGCTGCTGAGTATGCCACTATTACTGCCAACCAGGACAGCACTCCTACTGCTGAAGCCACTCCTGATTACGACACTGCTGCTACCCAAAACGCTGTCAATCCTATCCAGGCTGCCAATGTAGTCGACCAGGTTTCTTCTAAGCTCACTACTTCACCTGAAAACGTGGACTACCAGACTACTAACCTTGCTACTCAGACTCCTGTTGGCATTATTACCGACGTTGCTACTCAGACTGCTGAAGGCATTACTACCGATGTCGCTACTCAGACTGCTGAGGGCATTATTACCGACGTTGCTACTCAGACTGCTGAAGGCATTACTACCGATGTCGCTACTCAGACTGCTGAGGGCATTACTACCGATGTCGCTACTCAGACCCCTATTGGCATCACTACCAACGTTGCTACTCAGACTGCTGAAGGCATTACTACCGACGTTGCTACTCAGACCCCTATTGGCATTACTACCGATGTCGCTACTCAGACTACTGAAGGCATTACTACCGATGTCGCTACTCAGACTCCTGAAGCCACGCCTGAGGCTACCTCTCCTTCTGGAAACGGGCAGACTTTCAGCGGTGACGCTACCTTCTACGAGGTCGGTCTCGGCGCCTGCGGCGTCACCAACTCTGACTCTGAACTGATTGCTGCTATGAACTGGCAGCAGTTCAACGAGTTCGGATCTATGAGCAACGGCAACCCTATCTGCGGCAAGCAGGCCATTCTGCACTACCAAGACAAGTCTGTGACTGTTACTGTTCAGGATAAATGTCCTGGCTGCAGCTACGGCTCAATTGATTTGTCTCCTGCCGCCTTCACTCAGCTCGCCGACGAGTCTGCTGGTCGCATTCAAATCACATGGGAATGGATTTGAGACCGAGGCCTTTTAACGAAGTTATTGCATTGATATATACCCCATTTTTCTATTCATTTATACCCATTTTTCTAAACGGTTTTCAACTGTATGTTTTAGGAAATTTTCAATTATAAGATTTCAATTATAAGATTTCAATTAAAAGATTTCCACAACACGATTTCCATTATGAGTATCTCTGCTACAATTATCTTCATCACACGCATATATTACCATTACCGTACTAATGTTCCCTTTACGGCACTACATTACGATTTCTCTCTAATTCTCTCTTAACGAGATTACAAACGGTTCCTTGGTAGGTTACAGAAGCGAATTATTGGGGTTGCCATAGAGACTTTTAAGAGGTCGAAAGGCTACAGGTTACTATCACGATTAACGGTATAAAGTGTCTCTGCTCTTTCTGGGTAAAAGTACCCCGTGCCTATACCGTAAATGGATACACGCTCTCTAATTATAACCTAAGGGATACCGCTATGATTGCAATAGCGTTTCCAAGAATATCATATCCACCTTATTGGTAAAAATGTGGGTACGGAAAAAACGTGGTATGTGCGTATACGCGTGTACGCGTATTTGTACGTGCATGCTTACGCGCGCATGCATAGGTCAGTTAGTCGCGTGACCGTACGCGTACTAGATGTGTTGTTAAACGACGGGAAGCACAGTTTGAACAAAAGTGTTAGTTCTGAATAAATACAGCTTTAAATGCGTTTACTATATTTGAATATCTACTCTGTAAGTATATCGACCATCACTACACACCCATGCATTTTTCACCCCCTGGCTATGGGTAAGTGCATGCGTGGATGTGCATGCACATGTGCATGCATTCAAGCATGTGTTAAGAGCTGTTAGTCGCTTGCGTTTGTAGTTAAACATGTACTGTACATGAGACTGTGCCATATTCGGATAACCGAGCATTAAAGAGTGAAGATTGTGCAGTTTGTACTTGTTAGTGAGTATATACTTCGTAGTTGCGTGAATAGGCACTCTCGTACTTAAAGTATGGCGTGTGATTATAAGTCGCGGATATAATAAATGTGTTAGTATTATCTGATCGGAATTAAGCGTGTAAAATGAGGAATACCTGTAATGCACGTGTATACGCTGTAGAAAACTGGGCATCTGGAACTTTTAATTATTGCGTATAGAGTTATATTTACAGTTCACTTATCAACGTTATCAATATTGACTGTTTCCAACGAGATGTTTATTCATTAACAGCTATCACGCAGATTGCAATTAAGGTGGAGACGCATAGAATAGAGAGATTTGACAAACACAATGTACGTGGGCATCTAGTTCCAACCTGCTGTATGTCTACAACAAGAAGCACTGTTGGGTTAGTGGTATACTGAGTCGTTGCCATCTAAGCACACTCGACTCGACCCCGGTTCGATTCCGGGACAGTGCATTTACTTTTTGATTTTTGTTTAAATTTTATCTATGATGAGGTGACTACTTTGTCATCATGCTTCTATTTTTTTTTTTGCCTTTGTACTCTAAAAGCACGGTAAAGTTCATGGTATCATTTAAAAAAAGCAAAAAATTCAAGAAATAAAGGGATATAGATAATATCGCAAGAGATTTATTTTAATTCGTTCTAAGGAGCATAAAGTGACTAGTCGTGATCAGCGGTAATACGAGCACGCCCATTTAGGTATTCTCAATCCGTCATTATGCGACTCCCCAAGCGGTACGCGAGGTAGGGTTTCATGCATGGTGATGAATCATCACTTAGTGTAAACCAGGTTTGTCGCGTGAGGAGTTGGTTAGTTATAGACTTATTTGGTAACGAAATCCAAACCCCACTTAACCGATAGACGTAGACAAGTCAGCAGCAGACGGACCAGGACACGTAAAGTTCTGCTGAATTGGTTCATTATAGATTGAGTGTCTTTCTTTACTCTCAAAAAACCTGTCTTCACGTTACCCCCCTCCCATTAAACACCATAACCCTATCACGCTCCATCAAACCTCATCACACCTCATCGCACCTCGTCCCACGCTTTAACACGCAGGCAGAAACCACACAACTTCGCTAATCTTTGCCAAGCCGTTTCCTGCTTCGATTCACAGATCCTGCTTGCCCCCGAACGCCACAAAGCACAGCAGTTTTCCCGACCGAAGTTTGACGCCATTGTCATAATAAAAACGTCGGTAAAGTCGCCTTCGCAACCCTGTATCTAACTTTTTTCTCGCCAGCTGTATAGAATGGTGAACTCTTTGCCTTCTGAGCCGCCGAGTTTGTTCACAGACTCGTACGAGAGTTTCCGGTTCGACAACGACGACGAGAAACCGCAAGACTCGTCGACTGGAGCGCCTAGCGACAGCAACACGCAAGGGTACCTCAATAAATGGTCTAAAGTGCGCAAAAACAGCACGGTTTCGAAGCATACGAACTCGGTTTCGTCGAAAGACGACGAGCCTGCTCGCAGTTCTAACACTACAGCCAGTTCCTTCGACGCCAGTGCGGAAGCCTCGCCGAAACTACGCGAGTCGAGCGTCTCTCAGCCTTTGCGCACAAAACTTTTCCAGAACGCATCCAACGCGCCAAACGCGTCAAACGCGACTAACAATACCCCTAGCAGCGCGCCTAACAACACTTACAATGGTAACACCAACCAACAGGCTGCCGATAGTAGCAAGGACGCTAATACCCATTCTGTAAACGGTACCAATGACACCTCAAACGGCATCTCTAATGGCTCTACAAACGGCACCTCACACGGCACCTCAAACGGCTCTACAAACGACGATGCCGACACTGCCGACACTGCCAGCAACCGTGAAGCTGATCACGCCAACCAAGCCGACCATGCTAATCAAGCCAATACTGTAAACTACAGCAACAGCCAGCCGTCGAGCCCCGATTTCAAGCAGGAAATGCAGGCCGCTTTCGACTCTAGTTCTAAGTCACCTGATCTGCAAGGATCCAGTGTGAACAGCGAGTACACACAGTCGCCGCAGTTCAGCCAAGGCAGCCAGTTCCAAACAACACAGTCGCCGCCTTTGAGCCATTCGAACCAGTCGCGGAAGTCGAATCAGTCGAGCATGTACGCCGAGTCGACCCAGTCTCAATCCTCCCTCCTCAATCAGCAATCTCAGCAACCTCAGTCAAACCACTCAACGATCACACCGGCACAGCAGTATGCAGGCTCCTCTACTAGCCAATCGGCTTCTCAGCCTACAAACCAGCAAGCCATGCCTCCGCTTCCCCCAACTCCGCAGTCGCCGCAAGCTATTAATCAAAGAACGCAGCAGGCGATGCAGCAAGCTGTGCAAGCAGCGTACGTCGCACAGCCGTCCTCGGTATCAAGAAACGGGTCGCGCCACGGGTCGCGCAATGCAAGCAGAAGCAGTTCTACCGCATCCAGGCCAGTTGCGCGCTCGAAATCGCGAGTTAAAGGCGCATTCCATACCCTTGTTTCCTCTCTCAGTTTGTCGAATCGCAGCGCGCCGCCTACGCCCACAATCGGGCAGTCTAGGTCGAGCGACCCGGTTATTTCAGACCCGTATGATATGCACCATGTACACCATGTCGGGTATAATTCGAACACCGGCCAGTTCAGCGGCATTCCCGAGGACTGGAAACCCGTGATTGCAGCCAGCGGGCTCAGCAACGACGAGCTTGAGAAGAATCCGCAGGGGATTGTGGATGTCATGAATTTCATTCAGGACCAGAACCAGAACCCCGAGAATTATGTGTGGAACAAGTTCAACCACCCAGCATCAGCAATGAATTCCGAGTCGACGCTTCAAACTACAGTCAATACTCCTTCAACGGCTTCAAGCACGGTATTCTCTGACCCGTTTGTGAAATCGCCTAATCCGGGCCTTGCGTCGCCGTTTATTGCTGACGGTTCTGAGTTCCCGCAAAGATCGGTTAGCAGCCCGCATGCACAGGTCTATGCGAGCTCGCAATCGCTGCCTTCTCCGCCCGAGGACACGAGCAACGGCAGCAATAACAGCAACATGTCGGCCCCGCCAGTCCCGAAATCCCCTAGCGAGTCGCGGTACTTCAAATCGTCGAGATTCTCGAAAAGCCCGCGCCGGCAGGCCCCTCCCACGCCTCAAAGCCGTCAACAGTCGATGCCGTACCTCAAAATCTCGCCTAGTTTCGACCATCTCAGCTCGCGCATCTTTTCGCGCCAGTCTAAGAACGATATCAACGCGGAATCGGTCACTAACCCCGCGATTGCGGCGCAAAGAGGCACTAGCGCCGAGGAAAAGGTCGAGCCGAGCTTCCCTACCCCGGGGTTCCCTCCTCTTAGTGAGAACAGGACTTTCCATGCTGAACGGCCTGCTCCTATGCCTCCTGTTCGCAAGGGACCGCCTGTAGTCTCTCCTCCGCCGATCCCGCCGCTGCATGTAGCGAAGATCAAGCCTTTAGTTCCTCATTCTAAGCCTGACTCCACATCTTCCGTGAGCATCCAAGACCATTCTGACAAGCACCATGTAGAGCACGCGCCTGATGTTCACACTAACCTTCATACGACTGCTCATGAGCCATTAACCACACATAAGGGACTTCCCTCTGTCAGCCAGCACCAGCACCAGCAGGAACAGGAACAGCTGCATCTGCAACACCACCAGGAACAGCTGCAGAAGGACTTGCAAAGGCAGCAGCTTGATGCTGCGAAAAGCTCTGGTTCTCCTACTAAGGGTTCTAGTGCCAGCAAAGACGCCAGCAAAGACGGACACGGCTCTCCGCTTAGATCTTCTGAAGCTGAGCGTGAAAAGGAGCGCGAAAAGGATTTAAAGGACTTAGAACGCGCGCTTGCTGGGTCTAAACCCGATCAGCCGAGATCCAGGGAACAGGAGCAGCTTGCCCAGAAACGGCGTGAGGCTCGTGTTCTCAAGGATAAGGAGACGATAGCTCGGCTTGCGCGTATTTGCACGCCATTAGACCCGACGCTTCTGTATAAAAACTTAAGCAAGATCGGGCAAGGCGCGAGCGGCGGCGTTTACATTGCGGACACTGTGCTTGACAAGAGCAAAGTGGCCGTTAAGCAAATGCGGTTAGACAAGCAGCCGAAAAAGGATTTAATTGCGAACGAGATTTTGGTAATGAAACGGTCGAAACACCCGAACATTGTCAATTTCCACGACGCGTACATCTACCGCGGCGATTTGTGGATCGTCATGGACTACATGGAAGGAGGCTCGCTTACTGACGTCATTTCGCATAACATGATGACAGAGCCGCAGATTGGCGCGGTTTGCCGAGAAACGTTGAGCGGGCTACTGCATCTGCACGACAGCGGGGTCATCCACCGAGACATAAAAAGCGACAACATTTTGCTTTCGTTGCGTGGCGATATCAAGATCACCGATTTCGGGTACTGTGCCCAAATAACGGAGACCGACAAACACCGTAACACATTAGTCGGCACGCCGTACTGGATGGCGCCGGAGGTCATTACGCGCAAGAACTACGACAGCAGAATAGATATCTGGAGTTTAGGAATCATGGTCATTGAGATGATCGAGGGCGAGCCTCCGTACTTGAACGAGCAGCCCGTGAAGGCTCTTTACATGATCATTTCCAACGGCACTCCAGAGATCCGCGAGCCCGAGCATTTGAGCGCTAACCTCAAAAACTTTTTAGACAGGTGTCTTCAAGTCGACGTTGAGAAACGTGCTAACGCGCCCGAACTTCTGGACCATACTTTTGTCCTTTCTGCTGGACCCTGTATTTCTCTTGCTCCGCTTGTAAAGGCTTCGAGAATTGCTAAAACCGTTGAGCAGAAATAAAAACACCCTTGAATTCGCCCATTGAATTCACACTTAATCTATGCTCACACTTGTAAGTCCCCTTCCCTGTCGCTTCTATTGGTCACAGGTTAGCATATATACCCCTCGCACACTTACTACTGTTGATTGTTTCTGCATGTTCTTCTGCATATACCGTGCGCGGACCTTGTGCGTGCCATGCCGCCCATGTCCTGCCTGCTACGTCTGTTCTCAGTCCCCAGAAGCATGTCTCACGCTGGATGCACGACAACGAGCACAGGGACGTGGGGCGCGCATATATAAATCGGTTTTGTACAGCAACTTTTCTTACAGCAACTTTTTTACAGCAACTTTTTTACACCATGTATTCGCTTTTTCGTGCGGTTTCTGAATAGAGCTGCGACGCGATTCGATCTCTAGCATTTCTTTTTCACTAGTAAGATTAAACAACAAGTCGGTAATTGAGATCTGATGTTCTAAATCTCAGTATCTGACAGTGCATGAGATCGGCTAACGCATGTCGCTATACACCGCTAACAAGCAGGCAAGAAATCAAAGATTTTAAGGTTATCGGAAAGAAGACACTGATCGTTGCTAAACTCCTGGTTTGCAGTGTTCATACCTATGAATTGCACGTTATGCGGCACTTTCTGGGTTTAATATAGACGATTACAGCGAAACATGCGCCAATTGGCGGGCATTGATTAGGGTAACCGATAGATTGTCTCCAGTACACCCTTTAAAATCAATGAAAACGTGTACCTTTTAGACCCAATTTAGTGGCTACTGGCGAAATAAAGCAGTTTGTATATGTTATTTCGCACGATTACTGTTTTTACAGTCTATAGTCACTGCTTAAATGGTCTGCAGTCTCTGTTTTTTTTTTGTGGTCCATATGCGGGATTTATTCGGGTGTCCATTTTTAGGTTGGGGATCTACTTTTGGAATCGGATATGACCCATTTTTAAACCAGCGGAATACGTTGGCGGCATGCAGTTAAAAAAGAATGATATATTTGATAGAGATCGCTTACGCTGAATACGGGAACAGGGTTAAACTAGTTCTAGATACGTGAATAATTGGGAACAAAGAACAGAGATTGTAGTCAGTTTCATAGTAAGTCGATACCGTAGTACATATTTTAGTCACTGTGTGTTCTGGCATTTATTTGGTTTTAGTATATTACGCTGCGAATGCCGCCTACATGCTATGTTTCTACTGTCCACGTTACAGTACCTGCAATCAAGCATATCTACCCTGAATTCGCTACGCTGTCCGCTTTACGCTGCATGCTCCGTTATCTACTGCAAAGCACGCTATAATCTACATAAATAAAGCATGACTGTACAGAAAACAGAAAACGGGATATGGGTCATAGGGGCGTTTAGTAGGTAAATGCATGGATATATAGTACTAATTATGGAACACCAAAAGAACTTCTAAATCGCATTGGGTTAGAGCATTAAAGATCCAAGAAGCAGGAGATGCAGAGTAGAATATTAGTTCCACAAGACAACTCCAATGATATTAGGGAAGAAAAAACTGGTACTGGTCTGTGCAATTGCTTGGATACAAGCATGTTCTCTTCTGTAGAAGAAACCCAGAAAAACCAATAAGAAAATCTTGCGATTCTTTAATTTTTTGTTTGAGTTTTTTTAGTTCGAGTTTTTTTAGATTTTTCCCTTTTTTTTGGTAACTGCAAAAAGCAGTTTTTTGGATAGTTTAATGCGATCAGATGCGTGCAGTTTATTTCAATACGTCATGCGATGGTAAATCAAGACCGCGCATGATGCTTCATATATCACAGCAATGTGGGTGAAGCAAGAAACGTATATCATGTAAAATGACAGGGGGGAAAGAAAAATAGAACAAGTAGAAGAAACAAGAGTGCCCTGCAAACAAATCAAGTCGCATCAACGAACTGAAATTGTGCTGGATTCCCATTTTTCTGTGCTGCTTGTTTTAAGTGTGGGGGACTAAGAGTCAAAAGAAGCCAGAATAAGCCATAAGAAAGTGGACATTCGTGCCAGTCTTGTGAAATAAAGCTATCCCATGTGATCAAGAAGTCTTATCAGTCTTTTTTTTGTGGGGTAAATGCAGCCGAGTAAAGCGCTCTTCGGTAGATGTAAAAGGCCTCTAGCCAAGGCTTTTAAATCGGCTGCAGAAAATGATTGGTTTTGGAATTTTCAACGGCAAGAATGAGGTGCCGGTTAACAGTGGGTCGTCAAGGTGCTATAATATTGATTTGAAGTGGATGCCCTATTAAAACCTTCCACTATGCTCTATCGGCCAACCACTGGCGATAGGAATTCACTGATTGAGACATTGCATGAGTTTCGCTCGTCACTTGTGTTTGTGGCATGAGCAAAGGCGACATCTCCGGTGACAAGCCGGTTTTCGGCTTGACTGGCTTTAAAGTCGGGCTCAGGTACAGGAAATGGCTATCTCTTTTTAATTTCTGGTGTTTGCGGCACAGCACCGTTTTGTAGGGTGTTGACAGGCACAAACTAGGCACCTCGCTGTCCTCTTCACCGCTATCTTGTGATTCGCTGTAGGTTGCGGACGTGTCCGTCTGCGTATGTGTTAGCGGGGCCAGAGACTCCACGCTGTCTAGTTTATTGTTTTTCATGTCTTCCATGCGGCACTTCTTCGAGCAGTAGACACCGCCCGCTGGACACTGCTTGTCACACACAGTACAGAATTCCAAGTCCCATGAGCTGTTGTTCATTTTCGTCTGAGTTCTTGATTTATTTCCAACGCCTAGGCAGAACGTTCTGTGGGCGTGTATATGGAAGAGTGGGTAGTTTGTACTTTAGGTAAAAAAAAACTTCTCTCTACCAGATTATTTTGAATTGGGTACAATTTATGCCCTTGTCTTTCTTCTTGTTGGAATATATTTACGAAAGCATGTGATCTAATTCGGCTGCACGTTTGCTGCAATTTTCTATTTCAAATTTTTTCCAACGTTAAATAGGGTTAGGTGCTCGGATGCGTGATTTATTGTAAGCGATCCATCAAGGAGAAACCATTGATGGGTATAAACAAGTTAATAAAATACATACATTTCATTCGTGTTTGCATGGCATGTTTGTTTATGCGTCTTTCTCGGCTCTCGGCCCGACTTGTGCTGTGCTGTATCTCTGATTCTCGCGTTCTCACATTCACAGTTCTCTCGCATTTCTATCGAAATTAATCACAATTTTTATTGCTATGTTAGGAAAAAGACACTAGGAATCTCAACTTAACCCAGTTTGTAAGAACGCTTAATGCCTAAATTTGCTAAAGTATTTCAAGACCAGCAGCCTTGATGTTCCCTTCATATTTCTTATCTGCGTCGGCGCTTGATATGTACCTCAAAAATTCGCCGTATCAACCAAGTCCGCCGCGCTTTACTAGCCGAGCACATGGATTTGTCTATATTTAGATGCGCTTCTAAAGTAAGGTACCTGTACCCTACCCTGAACTATCGTTATAAATGCGCACAGTTTCAGAAGAACGCGTTACAAGAGTCACTCGTTTGGTCTTCTTAAGAACCACAAGGTTTAATATTGAAATCTATTGCATTTGAAGCTAATATTTCAGCTAATCTGAGGACTTGTGCTGGAATACCATCCTCTATCTGCACGGTACCAGCTGTTTACCCCTCCTTTACACGTGTGCTGCAGCAAGCTTCCATGAGTATACGATTATGTACTCATCAGATTAGAATGACTGTTTCTTCTCTAGTTCCATGCATTGGTAATCATTTTTATCGTTATCTACTGTTAAAAATGGGGTTCGATTATTAATATGTGTAATTTAGTCTCTTTTGTTAATTCTATTTTAGTTACTCCACGATGGTATATCCCGCTCATTTTTCCCCTCCGGTGTGAGTTACGCATAAACACTTTAGCATAATAGTGCGGTTTGTTAGTTTAAGTGCATTTTTTCTTAGATTATTTGTTAAAGAGAGCCGTCCTTTTCTATATTGTTTTCTCGACTGACCAACCTCAAGATATTTTAGTACTAAAGGACACCTATGGCATATTGAGTGCTCAACATTAGCTAAGATTCTGCAGCTCCGAAAAAAAGTGCTAGAATAATTCATCAGTGCTTGCATAAATTGCAAGTGATGTTTTTATCTCGCATATTGTGGAGACGCGGACGCGGGGTTGCGTATGTGCTAATTTTTCGCGTGCTCACACCCTGAACCGAATCAGATGTTGCCAACCCTACACGTTTCCGTACATAACGTAAGCTTCTGTGGCTCAACCCACTGGGTGAAACAATAGACGACAAAACGAGCGGCGATTCTTTTACGACGTATGCATGCGGATCCATTTAATTTGTTTTCCTTGCGGAGATGTTCGTTCTCTTTCGATTAATGCCGCAAGCCTGTCTTCATGAGTTAATATCTTAACATTTGACTGACTCTGGATAAACGGTTACGAGTGTGGTATTTCTCACTATATTTAGGAACAGTTGGCGGGAGAGTTTAACATATAGAAACAAGCATTCATAAGTAACATTTTTGATAACACCGTGTAATGTATATAGTGCGATGGGTGCAACTGACTATGCCTGCACCAATAAAATTTGGCGTCAGGCAGGACGAACCCGCTCACAAATAGAAAGCAGAGGATGTCCAGGAAGCCAATCGCTATAATATGAGACGAGCGCTTCAAATAACAAACGCGGGAGTATATAGAGCTCCGTGTATTTTCTATAGCTTAACTCTCTTCTGACAACAAACGCACCCTGGATGACCACGGTGTTGGGAGTAATAGAAGCGTATTATTCGATATTCTAATAATTCCGACCCCTGGAATGGCAATGCATATGCTGTAATACAAAGAGCAGTAAACTCAAATATAAGAAAACATCACTTACAAGTTAGAAATAGAGATGCGGGTCTACGCCTTTTCCTGCAGCGACCTATTAGGGTTCAACAAGAACCACACTTACACGGGTCCAAGTAACGGTCTTTCCTATTTATAACCTTTCCGCTATCCAAAATTCGCGCTCCGGTAAAAGAATTAGTTTAAAACTAGATGCTTCTGATCTCACCGAATTGGCACGCCTACGTCGCCTTTGTGGAACCGTGCGCTCATTTGAGACACGCGATTGTTAAACCACCACTGATATATGAAACCACATGTAACCAACAGATCACGTGTACCGGGATTCACGGCTTTCAACGGCACATACAGGCTTCTGTTCCGCATTAAATATAAGCCACCATTCCCGGCATTTCGGAGGAATCACAAACTGATGCTTAGTTTTAGTTAGTGTTTTTTTTAACAAATATTTCTGAGTGTTTTGATTTTATTCATTATAGCGCGTGAATCCATTATTTCTGCATGCAGAGAATTGCTTCTCAAATTTCCCACTTCCAGGTCTCTAGTGATATTGTCATATAACTCAATTGAACCAGCTTGAATCAAGTTGAATCAGATAGACAGAGAAGTGTATTATTTGGCCTCTATGCACCCCTTAACATCGCTGTCTCCAGACAATGTGGATCAATCAAGCCGTCCAATTAAATGACGCAAATGTATTTGTCATTCTACAGGTGAGCTCTTTAAAGTGTACTATTAATAAGCGTGCTATAGAATATTATTGGTCAATGAATTGAAGTTCTCATACAAATAGAACGACGTTCCCGAGTCGGCACGGTGAAATAGATGACAGGGAACACTACTTCATATTGAATTCAATCAATAAAGGAAAAATTAGCGATTCGGATATCTGAGCAAAAATAGTTTGTCTAGCCCCAGCCGCGGTTCTGAGGCCATATGTTATGTCATGATTCTATGAGATCACGGTACGTGGACCATCTGTCGTCTAGTTCACAAGTCTATATTATCAACAATGCTACTATTGAGTCCATCTAAATCTTCAATGTATTTAGTTAATGTAGCTACGGGTTTTGAATGTGACGTACTTTAATTCAACATATGTTGACTACCCATGTGTATGCGAGACAACTGCTGCAATAACAGAGGAGTAAAGAAGAGCAGGAACCACAGCACATAAATGCAGAACGCACTTCATTCTATTAAACTGAATTCGTTGTGTTCGTGAGTTATGCTGCTTTGAGAACATGATTATTCATTTTTTAAGCGTGTGTACTGTTACATTTAACGAACCTATGAAGTTCGGATATTAGATAACGTCAACAGACTCCCAAATATGATGAGGTACTATTAACAATGCGCGGCTTAGGAAAGGATCCTGTTAACAACAGACAGAGCGGCCTTCATACTAGCACGGGAGACATCCTTGTCGATGCCGACACCCCATTCGGTAGCGGGGTTACCGTCACCCTTTTTGTTGTGCTTTATTTGAAGGTAGGACACGGCCTGCGTGTCGGAACCCTTGCCTAGAGAGTGTTCGTGGTAGTTCTCGACATCCAAGTCGTAGCCGAGGTAGTTCTCCAGAGCGTTCATGAACGAAGAAATAGGGCCGTTTCCGACACCCTTGATATCGACGTGCTCGTCCTTGATACCAAGCGTACCAACGAACGTCTTCTCCTCACCCTTACCGGTGACCTCGTAGTCGTCCAAGTGGTATGGGTACTTCTTATCCTCGATCAGGAAGTACTTCTCGCGGAACAGGTTGATGATCTCCTCGACCTTGAGCTCGCGGTCCTTGAACTCAGCCTCGTCCTGCACATGTTTAGAGAACGAGACCTGAAGTCCACGGGGCAAGTCAAGCTCCATGTTCTTGAGAATGATCCAAGCGGCACCGCCCTTACCACTCTGGGAGTTGACACGGATAACGGCTTCATAAGTACGGCCGACATCAGCGGGGTCCAGAGGAAGGTAAGGAATCTTCCAAGGCAATCCAGCCTCATCACCACCAGCGTTCTCGCGGCGGGTGAGACCCTTCTTAATAGCGTCCTGGTGACTGCCACTGAAAGCGCAGACAACCAAGGAACCAGAGTAAGGAGCTCTAGGGTGCACAGGGATCTTATTCAGACGCTCAGAGACGTCGACCATAGCCTCGAGGTTGCTGAAATCGATTTTAGGGTCAATGCCTTGAGTGAACAAGTTCAAACCAAGGGTTACAAGGTCGACGTTACCAGTGCGCTCACCGTTTCCGAACAAGCAGCCCTCAATACGGTCAGCACCGGCCATTTGACCGAGCTCAGAAGCAGCTACGGCACAGCCTCTGTCGTTATGACAGTGCAACGAGATACAGACCTTCTCGCGCTCGCTGATGTTAGTGGAAATGAATTCTACTTGGTCAGCAAACACGTTAGGAGTGCTCATCTCAACAGTGGCAGGAAGGTTGAAAATAATAGGGTTCTCTTTAGTGGGTTCCCAAACTCTCTTCACTTCTTCACATACTTTCAAACTGAAATCAAGGGGGGTGTCACTGAACGTCTCAGGCGAGAACTCGAACTGCCAGTTAGTGGCTTGAGCGTCGGGATCGTCCTTAGTCAGCTCGCGGACAAGCTTCGCGCTTTTTGTGGCAACGGAGAGGTACTGTTCCTCGCTGGATCCCAGAACAACGTCTCTGAAAAGAGGAGAAGCGGCCAAGTAAATGTGCACAATTGCCTTTTTCGCGCCTTTCAGCGACTCGATGGTACGGCGGATATGGGGTTCACGGCAAGGACTCAGGACCTGAATAGCGACATCGGCAGGCGCGTTTTCAACCGCGTAGCGTGTGAAATCGAAATCGATCTGAGAAGCCGAGGGGAAAGCGACCTCGATCTCTTTGTACCCGGCCTTGCACAGAAGGTCGAAGTACTCTTTCTTCTCTTGGAAGTTCATGGGGTCGGGGAGGGACTGGTTACCGTCACGGAGATCAGTGGCAAGCCAACGAGGGGCTTTAGTGATTACACGCGAGGGCCATTTCCGGTTAGGCAGGTTAATAGGTGCAAATGGCTTGTATTTCGTGGCAATAGCACGACACGACAGGGGACAAGTCATTGTGAGTTAAGTTCTTATGAAAACCTGGCACAATAAAGGGACAAGTTAAGACTCAAAAGGTTAATGAAATAGTCTTACAAAAAAAACCTCTTTCTCAAACGTGCTTATGCGGGCCATATATAATCGTGGTATTTTTCATGCCAACGTGACTTTTGGTTAAACCCTTACCCAATGACTCAAGTATTGGCTTTTACGTGCGTTTGTGGCGTAACATGATGTGCATGCATGGGCTGCGTAAATGTATGGGAAAAATGTGTGGTGTATGAAATTGCTTGATGGATGCTCAATTGCTCAGAGATTTCCTCACAGCAGCTGAAACACATCCTTTCAGTCTCTCCTCTTTTGATCTCTAGATGACTCGCTAATTGGCATTGTCCAATTGCAGTTGAGTTCAGAGGCGCTATAAACGAAGCGCGCGCAGTTACATGCATGACTCTCATAGAGCCGTAATAGGGTAGTGGCTGTGTAGAGTTTGCGTGCTAGTGTAATTAATGCAGAGTTTATTATAGGGTGACTGTACATGTGGCACATCCGCTATGCATGTTGAGTATGCGTAGTGCATGCTAGTTTGTGCTAGTGTATGCTAGTGTATGCTAGCTTGCGTTAGCGTATGCAAACGTATTAGCGACTGTGCCATGTAGTTTGCCATATGTATGAAAAAATACTTAGAATACAACGCAGTGTAATGAAACAAGAATGCATTACCAGTGGCGAGATATCCCGCTTTTTACAATACATTTCAGATGAACTAGTTTGCTTTCTGTAGGCGTGTAAGTACATGCTCTGCAAAGCAAAAACACCTACGAACAGCGTATTAATAGCTCTTTGTAAGAAAACCACAATTGTACATACTCGACCAGGATACGGGTACCGTAGCCAAGTGACACATCTCTACGTAAACCTATTCACAAGCAGTGTTGATGCACAGAACCCTATGAAGAGTACTTCATCTCATACATATTTCAAGTAGTTAATATCGACCATATAAGACCGAAATGTCGAAATATCGAAACTGAATGCCGGAAAAGGTATAGTTGCGCCGTTCTTCTTTTTGCCGGAGCTACTTTAAAGTACAAAAGACTGACCTCTCTGAAATTTTGCGTACATGCTAAGTACTTTCATTTCAAATGTATGGGACAACACTCACGCACGCACACTCCAAAACTAAGTACTGCAATATTTGTATTATGTAATTCATCTTTTATAGCAGGTCAACAGAGACTAATGATCAGGTCCTCTGTGCTGCTTGCGAAGCCACTAGCTGGTCTCCAGGCTGTTTCCAGATTACAGTACTCTACTCTGCCCCCTGAGGCTGTTCAACAGATCTTCAACGCTGCGAAAACAAAGTCGTTTGTCAACCCACCAATCGCCGACGATCTTAGTCCAAAACTGCGCGAGACGCTCAGTAACGAGCTGCGTTCGTTTTTCGCAGATTTCGTTGAGAGTGTAGACGTTCTTACTCCTCAGGCTATTGACAGAGTCTCGAATTCTGGTGCATTCGACAGTTCAGGACCTGGTGTTGCCGAGGATGTTTACGGCAGGGTCCGCAAGGTGAACGCGATGCCTATTCCCGAGGACGACAGTCAATACACTCCAGCCGAGATGTTTCTCCGCTTGAGTCATCATAACAAAGCCGTGAACTCATTGGGAGCGAAAGTCGACCACAAAACCACCACAATTCCTCACGTCGAGTCCCGAACCCTAAAGAATATTTACGACTTGGGAATAAAAGAGCTCATTAGTGTAGGAGCTCATTTGGGCCATGCAGTTCCTCGTGTGAGACAGAACTGTTTGCCGTATTTATACGGAACCAGAGAAGGATTGCATATTTTTGATTTACAGCAGACGCTTGCTGGTATGAGACGGTGCGCGAAAGTTGTTAACGAATTAAGCCTTAATGCTGGCCTTATCCTGTATGTAGGCACCCGCAAGGGCCAGGAACAAATGGTTGAACAGGCCGCGGCTAAATCTCATGGCTACTATGTTCACGGCCGGTGGACTCCAGGCACGTTGACAAACTTCCAAATAACCTCGCTCCCCAAACGGTCGATTGACAAGGTCGAGCTCAATATGGCCGACCAAAACACGAACCGGACGCTCAGTGCTAGTTTAAGCAACGGCATTATAAAGCCGGACTTGGTGTTTATTCTGAACCCAGTAGAGAACAGACCGTTGTTGAACGAATGTATAAAAATGCGTATTCCCACTGCGGGAATTGTGGACTCCGACAGCGAGCCTAGTTTGCTGACGTACCCTATTCCTGGAAACGACGATTCCTTGAGCTTTGCTGAACTCGTTTTAAGAGTCATGTCCAAACAGGCCCTTCTGGGTAGGAAACTGAGAATTGACAGATTCAAACAGCATACTATTGAATCGGAGAGACAGTTAGAAGACGAGAAAAAGAGACAGGAGGTTCTTGACGAGAAGGAACAGAGGTTAGTTGAGCAGATGGAGTAAGAAAAGCATTTGTTAATAAAAACATTTTCTTGGAACGGCTTTTAACCATTTCACTTCATCACCCTTTATAAATATACTGAATCGGTCTGGCGGTCAATAGTTAAACACTCTTTGAATAGAGAATAAAAATTTAGAATGATCAAGGATCAAGGATCAAGGATCAAGGATCAATGCTTTTGCAGGTTTTGTGTTTATTGATGTAGCCTGCGCGTTCCTATTTGTTCATTCTATGTGAGAGAATTGTGAGAATCGTGAAAATTGCGAAAATTGTGTGATAAATCTAATCTGATAATGTTGTGAGTATTCTACACGAGTGCAACGTGTACTAATGCAGCGTGGTTGTAAGGGCTAGGACGATGCCACACTAGAATGCCACATTACGATGCCACACTAGAATGCCACATTAGGAAGCTCCGCTTTAATGCTACACTCTAATATTACATCATTAGGACTCTCGTCTATTCCCACAAATTATACATGTATACGGCAATCCCTCTTGTTCTATTTACAAGCTCCTATTTGGATTGTGCCGTTGGTATACACTAGAAATCATGCCACACGTTTGAGAATTAAAGCGCCATGTATTAAAGAATCACAGTAATAGAATCGGTGTTTAATTAGCGTCTTAAAGATCTCGAACGTCTAAACAATACAGGATCAACCCAGCTATACAATATATAATACGTGTCTAAAATACAGTGTCTGCTTAGAATTACCTAGACGCACTAGCCACACAGACGCTGGCGTATTCAGCACAGCGTACTATTCTCATTACTGCACGAAAAAAGGGTATTATCGGGTGCAGCAATGAGGCTGCAGAGATGGGTAGGGTGAGGGGTGGAGTGTGGAACAGGGGTTTGGAAGTTGTCGCTGCTGAATACAGCTTTTTAATGTCTTCTTTCATCGATTTTTAGTTATCATTTTTCTTTTCTTTTATTTTCTTTTCCTTTTCTTTTTTCTTTTTCCTCTTCGTACTTCTTACTTCCGCCTGAGTAGTGGTTCGGAATCGACTTCACGTCCTCCCACTTCAGTTATCTTCACTGAGGTCCTCTACCTCGCTTCTGACATCCTCCTTGACGTTTTCCTTCAAGTACCTGTATCCAATACGTAACACCAATGCAAGCCAGTATAAGTTGACGAGCTGCAGAAGACTGAGCAAGGTAAACGTGATTACCTGAGAGAGTGTGCACTTGTACTGCTGGGTCTCCCAGTTCAAATCGAACGGGCCAACCGTTCTGAATTCAGTGAGAATGGACCACAAAATCTTCAAATTGAGGTAATGGCGCAGATAAATCCATGCCATCACGAACAAAAAGAAGAAGAAAACGACGAATGGGGACTCTAAGTAGTTCAGAATTTTGGACAAAGCAAGGAAGAAGTCCGAGAGGTCCATTGTGACGTAAACGTCAAGCCCGATTTTGGTGAAATGGAACCTGTACGACAGGAAAATAAGCGACATCGTGATAATATGGTGGAACACAAGCTCCTTGAAATCTCTGCGCGGCTTCTCCAGCATCAGCAGCAATACAATCGCCTGCTGAGCCCAGAACGCAGCCTGCAAAAGGTAGAACCCTTTCAGCCACATATCGATCTCTCTATGCGGGAACCCCTCGTAGAAGCCCCTAGTATTAAAGTACCATAACTCAGGGCACCTGAACCGCATTATGTAGAGGCCCAGGGGTCCGGTAAAGCCGTAGTAAAGGAAAGAGTACATCTGCTCCAGGAACCGGTTGACTTTATGCTTGGTTGTCAGGCCCAGATGTGTGGCCAGAGGCCGTAACGCGATCTGCATACAGAACTCTCTTAACCACGTGAAGAAAATGATGTAGAACGCGACAAACGCCCAGTCCCGTTTTCCTTTTCCGTACATATCCGTCCCGGGAACGTTGTACGACAGCTTCACGAACCAGTTAAGCCAATGATTAGGGTTCTGTCTGCCGTAAATGTACCAGGCGCCGTACACCGAGAGAAGAACGGTCATGGGAAGCAGCCAGTTGTTCTCCTTCTGCTTCCGGCGGTTGTAGTATGACTGTTTTCTGTTTCCCTTCATCGTTTCTTCCTCTTCTTCTCGTTGTTCTTTCAGTTGCTGGGCTTGTTGTGCAACGTTTCCTTGCGAGACGCTCTGCTTGCGGGCCCGAATTTGGTTGTTGAGTGAAGCAGAGGTCAACGAGCTGCCTTTGGTGTCTCCGACGTTAATATGCCCGACACTTGCGCGCTTCTTGTTCATTTTTATTTACACAGACGGCTATATGTGCACTTTGTTACTGCGGATTAAGACTACTCTCTAGTTGAAATTTAAGTTCGTCCGGATCCAGTGTTGAAACCAGAAACCACGATGGTATGATGGGTGCAGGTGGTAAACGGTGTGGGTTGTGTGGTAATGTATACTCGCTTCTTTTCTTTATGTAATTATCTATTCGCTGGGTTTCCGTGCTCGCTTTTACCCCGACTGACGTTTTTCATGTGATGATGTAATGCTTACGTCTTGCATAGTCGTTTCAAGTTTAATTCCGGTAAACAGCATTAGCGAGTATTAGTCACTGTGCGCCAATGTCATACTGTTTTGCTGGGTCTACAAATGCATTTTTAATGACGTAAAGCTGGTACTTTTTATACTCCGCGATCTAGATAACAGTGTATTAGTCGTCTGGGCTTTTTCCAGTGCTTGATCGTCTCAAAACAGTATCATATTTCTAACTACCCACGCATAGAATGCGGCATGCATCTTACCAAGTATAACTAATCAGTTGCGTGAAGTGAACACCACACCAATAATAACTAATCAACTATCCCACACCGTTAACTCCCAAGCACCTAATTTCTAGAAAATCGCAAGCATAATCACCCAACTCAATTCACCCTATCTACACTTCGCTAATCTTATACCAACTCAAAACTGCACCTGCAGACCCCCCCTGAACAACCGTCTAAATAATCTAAATACAGTTCCAAAACAGGTTCAAAGAACTGTTCAAAGTGACAAATTTGTGTCCTCATATTTTCATATGTTAGTACATTCGTATGTTTATGTTTATGTATCAGTGTACGTGCCTAACACCGTTGTGGTGTAAACCCCGCTGCATTTGCTCGCCATTACTTCCTTGCTACAGCATGAACTCGGCACCACAACAGACGGTACCCTCGAATTGTTGTGCGGTCGCGTGTATGACGTAAATTAATACGCCTCGATTATTAATTATCGCATGCGATACCTGATATTGTTAAGTCCCCTTTTTAGCTTGAATCCAATGTTCCTCTTCTCATTCACCTGCTTAGTCCAAGCTTAGACGGAGAGCGGCGTTTGTTTGCGATTGACCTTACTCATTAGCGCCACAACTGTGACTAACGGCATATATCCTAATTAACGCCTAGAGCTAAGCCCTTTGGTCATTTGCAGTTAGTTTAATACCATTAAACCATAATGCCCAGCGATGTCTCTGCGCTTGTACTGCAAGCGACGTCCCCCGACCTTCAAGACGACGACTGGTCGGTTATTCTAGACTGCTGCGATGCCGTAAACAGCGACGTGTCACGATCTGCGCCCACGGCGGTTAAAACAGTCACTGAACGCATGCAAACAAACAACAAAACAGTTCAATTGCGAACTCTGACATTAATGGGTTCTTTGGTAAGTAATTGCGGCCCGAAATTTTTGAATTTATTAGCGCAGTCTTCGATACTCCATTGTTTTTCCAGTATTGTGGCTTCGCCTACAGTCTCGGTTGAGGTTAAAGTGAAACTGACTGAAGTCATTGACCAAATCGTTTCTAATCCCGAAACCCCAGCTGATTCTGACGCTGTTAGAGCCCTCAAACAGTCTATCAGTGGCAATTCAGTACAAACGACAAGTTCGAGGCCAGGAACTACCGATAACGACGATGATGAGGACTTAAAAAGAGCAATTGAGCTCTCTTTATCAGAAAATTCGCGTTCTGGTTTAAAGAACTCCTCAGGACCTCAACTTTTTACCGGCACTGACGCCCTTTTCCAAGTGCGTGCTTTGTACGACTTCACAGCCACTGAGCCAGGTGAATTGACGTTTAAATGCGATGACGTCATTGAAGTAACGGACAAAGTTTATAAAGAGTGGTGGAAAGGCCGGCTTCATGGAGTTGAGGGGATCTTTCCTGCTAATTATGTCGAGAAGGTCGATACTCCTGCTGCTCCCAGTGCAGCCGCCACTGAGTTCAATGAAGAGGAGTACGTTCTGGCTCAATCCGATGTTGTTGACCAGCTTTTGTCGATTCTGGCGCAAGCCAAGCAAGCCCCTAATGGGTCTTCAGTTATCGAACAGGAGCATGTCCAACAACTGTACCATCAAGTGGCAGTTTTGAGGCCAATGCTCGTGCAGCAGATCGGCAAGCACTGTGTCAGAGTGCAGGAACTGTTTACTATCAACCAGAAACTCGCGCAAGCTCGGCAGACTTATGACGGAATCACCGAGAAGGCCACTCTGAATTCCAGGATGTATAACCCGTTCAATCCAACGCAAACAGCAAGACCGCAGAGCCAATTGTACGCTCCTCCTCCCCATCAACCCCCTCAGCTCCAGCAGAGACTGCAACAGCAGATTTCCCAGCAGCAGGCTCCTCCCTCTCATCAGCCTCCTTCTCATCAGCCCCCTAACCAACCCCTCTTGCAACAACCACCTTTGCAACGGCTCTCCCTGCAACAACACCCTTTGCAACAGCATCCCCTGCAACAGCAGCACCCGTTACAGCAACAGCATCCTTTGCAACAGCATCCTTTGCAACAACACCCTTTGCAGCAGCACCCTTTGCAGCAATCCCCAGTAACGACATATACTCAAGTCGTTAAAAACAGTTACGAACCGTACAATTCAAGACCACAAAACCCGACCGGCACCTCTGCAGTTCCTGCAACAACTGGGTCCTTAAACGGGTCCTTAAACGGGTCCTTAAATGGGGCATTGACTGGAACCCCGTCTGGAACCCCGTCTGGAAACTGGGCTTATCAGCAAGACCAGTCGCGCATATACATGACCCAGCCTGTAGACATCAGCCAGGGATACAACTCATCCTCGTCCTATACCGCGCCAACCCAGGACCATGTCACGAGACTGCCGTACCCGGACGATTCTAAATAGACAGACTTACCTCATACATTGCTAGGATTTCTACCTTCTCCGTTTCGTTGTTCGTCTCTACACTTATCCGCTCTTCTATACTTGTTCACATACACACCTACATCTCTACTTATATCTCTACTTAGCTCTACTTAGCTCTACATATATCTCTACATGTCTAAATAAGCACACACCCTAACACGCCCATTGTTCTCAATCAAGCTGGGCTTTTTGCTTACGCAAATCGGCTACGTCATAAATAGAGGATCTCATCATGTCCGGAAATACTGTTGACATATGTTCGGAATTGAATCCAGAATACAGTCCACACTGGCGGTTTGTGGCTGATTAAGGTGATTAAGGTAATGGCTGGAGCTTCTTATAGAGCGTTCTTAATAGCCATTGTTGCACAGAACTAGTGTTTAAATACGTTATATACATTCCCAATTAATATCCTAAACTTCTTAACTGTATTTTGGAATCTACACTACACCCAAATTACGTCTAATTATTACCGCCGCGTTGCTAGTATTTCAATAGCAAGAACCACCGTTACCTAATATACAAATGGAATCGCAGAACGACTCGAGACTCGACCAGCTTGCCGGAACTTTGAGGTCAATTAGAAGCGTTACTGAAGACGTCTACGCCCATGCCAACGACCACAGTTTAATAGAAAACGCCACCGGCACTTTCGGTTCGTTATTCGGGTCCGTCAGCAGCTCAGCGTCGAAACTGGGCCGCGCGGCTAAAGCTGGGCACCCTGTTTTCAAGCTGGCGGGTGTGATTCTGATTGGCATTTTCGTGCTCTACATTGTTCTCAAACTCATCTGAATCAAAAACGTTTTTCCGACCTTTTCCACAACTTTAAATAGACTGCACATGCATTTTCCCATGCATTTTCCCATGCAAACTCTGGCAATACTACCACAATACAGTGGACTGGGATATGTAGATGATTTTACACGATATTACGATACGATATTACGACACAAATAGACCGAACAGGCATAGATCTAATCATGTGTTGATGCTAGAATACTATATACAATGTAGAGATCACTAGAAACCAATGGTATGCCACGCTGTATTGAAAACAGAGCGTAATTAGGAATACAATTTGTATTCTTAGTTTGGAGTATTTAGTAGTTCCGCTGTGAATATGGTTAGAGATGTGCTAGCTAATTAAATTGTGCATCACGGGTTCACTTTGGTGTGGTGTGTATGGCAAGATGTTACATGCAACGTTTGTATAATTTAAAGGGAATTGGGAGATAATTGGGATATAATTGGGAGATGAAAGTGAGATGAAAGTGAGATGAAAGTGAGATAATTGGGAGATAATTGATGGATGCTTGTATGTACGTAATTTTGGTTTAATTCAACTATTTAGCCTCAAGATCCTGACCCACATTACAGCCTAGAATAGCCTGCATCCAGTCAACGGGTTGGCGGGTGATAGGAAGCTGACGGCGGATCTCCTTGAACTCGAGATCGTTCAACTCAAGCAGGGTCTTGTTAAGCCCGTTTTCGAACTTGGTTTCCTCGGCCTCAATGGTTTCAGCAACTGAACCCTTGAGTGTGGTTCTAAGGTCTGAGTTGCTGGACTTCAATCTAACGTTGCCTTCTTCGAAGTAGTGTACATCAGCATGAATCTCGCCTTTGACCTCGTCGTTCTTAACGGTGTACAGCGACGTAAGCTGTCCGTTAAAGAAGTTCTGGGGGCTCAATTTACGGCCAATAATAACAACATGCTGTTCGTCTTCTCCACCGAAAACACACGCAACCGATTCTGCTGAGTAGTGTTCCTCAATGTACGTATCGAGCTCTTTTTGAAGGGGTTGGACCTCTTTGTAATCCTCCGACTCAGAGTACTCGCCCAAACTCTCGGTTTCGCGGGTGTAATGATCAATTTCGAATTTCACAGGTTTAGAGCCGTGTGTGTAGAACGTGTTTTCGTCGATTTGGTTGTATTTAGACACAATTGTGGGTTTGTTGTCAACGGTCACAAGTCGGAGCTGCAGTAAGTTGGTTTCCGCAGCCTTTTTCTTGAGCGCTTCAACCACTGAGTTGTTGTTCTCAGTGATCGTGAGAATATCCTGCTTTACAGCATCAATTTCGCCGGGAGGAGCATCGCCGAGCAGAGTTGCCAGATCGGCCATAGCTTCGATTCCGTTGATTAGTGATGACCGCCGCTGGTCAGTACATTATGCTGAATAATCATGCTAATGTGGGGAATCGTGTGAAGCTGGAGCATGGTGGGTTAGGTGAAGCAGTATGCGTAGAGTTACTGCTATGCATTGATATGCATTTAATGTGTTCAGTGTTGTGGATGGTTAAATAGACGCAGTTTGTACAAATTGATGTGAATTCGATGCAAATAATATATTCTAGGTAGTCTTGAATTAATTGTGCTTCTAATTACCTACTTGTTTCTAATCAGGTTCATTTGACAGGTTCCATTTGATAGGTTCCATTTAATGGTTCCATTTAATGGTTACCAGGCAAGCACCAGTTATTAGTGTACAGCAGTAGGGTAATCGCTGGTTCATAGCTTTATGTTAGCCGAGAGTGTTTAATTAGTTGCATAAATCAGTAAGTAGAACTTATAGAAAATATACTCTCTATTCAGCTGATTTAAAAAATACTAAACCCGCACGCTGAACCTGCACCATGTCTAACCTCAGATCCTGCTCCTTGCCTTACCTTGTTTGTTTACATCATTTATGGAGCTGCACAATCAGCCGCTGATAGTAGACGCTGGGCAGAGCTCTATCCGGTCCGGGTTCGCCGGCGAATCGGTTCCCGGCACGGTGATTCCAGCATATACTGGCCGAACCAAGCACGAACGGTGCATGTTGAACGGATTACAAGGATCCGAGTTCGTCGGTTCAGAAGCACAGGAGAACCGAGGGTTGTTAAGGCTGGAGTACCCAATGCAGCACGGCATTGTGCAGAACTGGACTGACATGGAACTGCTTTTCCAACAAGTATATAAACCGCGGCCGAACGAGGTTAAAGGGATCGAGAGCGGAGAACACCCTGTTTTGTTGACAGAACCGCCGTTGAATACATATAAGAACCGCGAGAAAATGGCAGAGCTGTTTTTCGAAACGTTTAATGTCCCCGCGATTTATTTCGCCCTGCCTTCGGTTCTTTCCCTATACGCGTCTGGAAAAACCAACGGGCTTACTCTGGACGTTGGAGACGGCGTTGCGTACTGCGTGCCCGTTTATAAAGGCTTCGCGCTCAGCAACGCGATCATGCGCTCGAATATCGGCGGAAGCGACGTCACAGACTTTCTGCAGCTGTTATTACGCAAAATCAGTATTAATCTAATGACAACTGCCGAAAGAGAGGTTGTTAAAGAGATCAAAGATTCTCACTCCTTTTTGTCAGTTGCTGATCTGCAGCCAGAACTCAAAAAACCCGTTAGTTATAAACTCCCAGACGGACAAAGAGTGGAAATCGGGGCCACTGAACTGTCTAGAGCCCCGGAGCTGCTGTTCAGACCAATAATTATAGGCTCTGAAGAAAGAGGCGTTTCGGAGCTTGTTACTGACGCAATCAAACGCAGTGACATGGACCTGCGGTCTACATTATACCAATCAATTCTTCTTTCAGGAGGAGCTACGGAAACAACTAATTTCGGAGACAGGCTTCTAACCGAGCTCAAGAACACTGCTCCTCAGTCTACGAAGCTGCGTATTTTTGCCCCGCCGGATCGCGTTAATAGCGCGTGGGTAGGCGGCTCGTTTTTGGGCGGTTTAGGAACATTTAAGAAGATGTGGATCAGTGCCGAGGATTGGGAGGAGAACCCGAGCAGGATACATCAGTAAATACACCAGTAAATACATCAGTAAATACACCAGTAAATACACCAGTAAATACACCAGTTACAAATATATATGTGTCAATAATGCACGTAGAAACAAGTCTATGAGGACGATCTGTTAGGACGATCTGTTAGGACGACTAGTTTCCTAGCTTGTCAGTTTGTGGTGCAGTTACGCGTCTTTAATTTGTGTTACGTGACAAGACCACAAATTAGGTTAAATACACAAAGTGAATGCATTGGCCATGTGATATATGTATGATATATGATATATGATATAGGATATATGCATTAGATGCGCCGCTAGATATGAACGACGGCGCTAATAAATAGTCAGTGTGTTTATGTCTAGTCGGTTGATATTGGCGGAGATTCGGGAATCGACGTGAAATCATGCTGAGTGGAATGCTGTAGATCTTTTTGCGGCGTTTGCAGTTTCTTAAGGTTTTCCATGCTGGTTGGAGGCAGTGGCAGCTGCTCTAATACGGAATCCGTAAGCAGTGCCGAAAGGTATTTATTCGATTTCCCAACTGGTTGGTCAGTGTCGCTTTCGTATATTGTGTCACAGTCGCTGTCTGTATATAAAGTGACTTCTCCATTTCCTTGAGACTCCCCCTGCTCTTGTTGCTCTTGTTGCTCTTGTTGCTCAACAGATTGAACAGATTGAACAGATTGAACAGATCGAACAGATGGAACATCTTCTCCGTGTGTAGAGTGATTGATATCGTCTTCAGACTCTGGTTCGAAGAACAATTGATGGCTCGGAAGCTGGTCGTTGCTGACTTTCCTGATTTTCGCGTTCAGCGGAGTATACGAAGGACTAGACGAAGGTATTTCCATGGCTTTAAGCTCTTTTCATAACTTGATTGCAACGCGTCGCGACAAATTGATAATTTCAGGGAAAGGGTACGCGCCCTCTATAGTGATTAGCATACAACCAACGTTCAAGCAAGCTTCAAGCAAGCTTCATGCAGAGGGTAGGTTGCGAACGGGAGTAAGTAATCAAAGGAAAAAAGCATTGCTAATACGTACGTGTACAAATAGTCGAGAGCTTATACATTGCAAGAGAACAGTTAGAGAAGAAAAAAGTAAATAACTGTGTACAAGAACTCGGTATATACGCGTTCTAGAAGGGTTACTAGTGATTACTGAATAACAGAAACAACAGGAACAACATGAACCACTGTTGGTGTCTGTGCTTATGTAGTGTGTTCCAAATTATTGATACTTTTCAGATCATTTTTTTGGTCTTATTTTTTTTTTTCGTTCTTTCTTTGCATGGAGGTGTAGATATAAAACACATAAAATAAGAAATGGAGAAAATCGATACGGCAGCAGCAGAAAACCTACAGAACGTGTTCGATAAACTGCGGAACGGTCCATGGCATACGGGTTCGACTGGAGCTAAAGGCGCTGTTATTACCGAGCCGCTGATTTGCACCGGTGCAGCAACTGACAACATAAAACGGTATACGGACAAGTACATCCAGACGAAGACCATAGGGCGTACTGTGGACACATACCTCTTCAATCCCCAGTTCCTTCCTCGAGAGCTTTATAAAGCTGCTGGGATAAAATCCGAGGCAGCCCAACAAGAAGACGGCGCGAAACCCAAAGCCGGAGGCATTGATGTTAAAGCTATCCAGAACGGCAATTTCGACGAGACCGAAGAGGGCGATAAGAGCGACGGCGACGAGAACAAGGAGGCCGAGCCTGAAGAAGACGAGTTTGAGGAGCTTGAAGACGACGATTATAATGCCGAGAAGTATTTCGACGACGGCGAGGAGTTCGGAGACGGAGACGACGGAGACGACGAGGCGGCGTACTAGACTTGTTCACCTATTTATTTATTTATTTCGTTAGACCTAGTTCTACGTGTTTTACGGCTACGTTAATGAATATTTTGAAACAGACGAATTCATACGATGCTTTGCTAATAGTTCTTAGATGGTACAGAGGAAGGCATTTAGGGCTTTCCAGGTTCCGCATTATAGACGAGGCTGCCAAGAGCGCAGCCGAGGAGTTCCAACAAACGAATGCAGCTAGCAAAGTTAGTGAATGAGATTTACAACTAAGGAGTTGGACGTGTAGAACAATTAATGTGCGATAATGAAAGCTGGTATATGAAACGACAGAGAGACTATGTATTATGAATATAACTGCTTTTAGAGCACCCAGCATCAAATATGCTGTTTCTATTGGTAATCTCAGCCCGAGATCTCGAGATCTTGGGATCTTGGTTTCGCGTACGATCTACAGTACATGTTCCTAGATCCGAGAAGTACCCTAGCCTTGGTATCCAAATAGGTCTAAATGCAGTCTCCTGAAAAAGGGTGTTGTCTGAAGGAAACTAGGCTGGATTGAAGTGGAAAAATAAAAGTGCTAATAAAAATTAATAAAATAATAATGAAAAGTATAGTAAACGCCTATACCGTCTACACTAACGCTTTTTAGGATGTGCGCCTTTCTTTGGTACCATTTTTGACCGGATCCAACTACGACGGCTTTCCCGATAATCGATGGGATCGGTTTTTACGCACCACATCATGCTCAAGATACTAAATTGCTGTCTCCAATTCGTCATTGGGACTAGCATTCCTAACGCCAGATCAGCAGGGGCAATATTTGTAGTGGGAATTATAGCTGTCGTCGCACGTAAATAACTTTTGTCGACATCCAGGACCCAGGCTAAGGTCCCTTTCGGGTTCTGGGGCAATCCGGTGGTTACAGCGAAACGGTTCTCGATTGTTTGCATGAATGCAGTGTACGAGTTCCATAAATCCTCGTCAACTCCAAGATAAGAGCCCAAATGTACGGGCTCTGTAGGCTCCCCAGGACTGCAAGCAGATGTGTCTGCGCCCTTTGGATCAGCGGCAACGATGAATGTTTTAAATGCGTTAAGAGCCGGGTGACCAGTGATTTCGCGTTGTTCAGCCGTCATCTTTTCTAATTCAGCAGCTTCAAGTTCCATCTGGTACCTGAGCTCTGCGTAAGTTCCGTTGTACTCGATCTGAGTCGCGAAAACCTTTTTTAGCGGTCCAAACGGAAGGAGAGCTCGAAATGAGTTGTCGAGTGCCATTTTCCTCTCTTTAGATTGTTTCTGAGCATCTTGCCAAGAATCGGTCCACGAATAAGCACGTAAACTGTACAGTGATGCCTGGTACTCTTTCTTGCAGTAATCTGGAATCACTCCTCCTGGTACCTGCAATTTAGGAATGAACTCTATATTCTGGTCGGCAATATAAACCGGGCCAATCGAGGCTAGAACCGTCCACACTGGATCCGCAATAGCAACACCGGGTGGAACAGGCGCCCTATCCGGGTCAGCAGGCCTCGTGCCCGTTAGCGTAAAGGTGATATCTTCAATGCGTTTCTGAAGCATAAGCGCTGTGCAATGCGCGTACTCGCCATCAGAGCAGCACTTTCCAGCTTCAGGGATTTCGGCGACTATTACATCCCAAACCTTTCTTGAAAAGTCAACGATCGCTTCGAAATCCACATAGATGTAGTGGCGAGCGACCGTGGGAACAGTGGAAATTTGTAGCGAGTTTAGGAACTTATCCTTTGTACTATCCTTTGTACCATCCTTTGTACCATCCTTTGCATTGTTCCTTGCATTGTTCCTTGCATTGTTCCTTGCATTGGCCTTTGCGTTGCCACTCGCATTGTCAACAGTTCTGCCTTGTGGTCTTGTCTGTGTAGACGATCTTGCCGACGATTCCGATCTCGAGAGCGGTGTTCTCGTAGAGGGCATTTTCGTAGAGGGCATTTTTGTGGACGGCGTTCTCGAAATAGGCACTTTCATGGTCTTGCCTTGAATTCTGGCAACTGAACGAGCTTATATGCTACCTACACGCGATACGGGTTATCAGAAGCAAGGGGGGTGCCTGCAGGAATGTGAGACACTTTGTTGCGGTTGGTCTATTATATGTATTTGTCCGGGTTCGTGGTCCCGTTCGGGTCGTACATGTCCTTGATACCTTTAATGAGGTTCAAAGACGTTTTGTTTTTCGAGTAAGGCAAGCCCCATTTACCACTAGACTCGGAAATTCCCTCACGCCGTTGCCAAAGCGACTGGATCTGGCTATCGTCTTGGGCGATTGTCCTGTCTGCTACTAGCTCGCTCTCAATACTGGCTTCTAACAACGTTTTCAGTCATTCTGCGTCACGCTCGCCGTTGCTGCCGCTCGTCTCAATAAGAATCTGGTAAATGTGAGCGGTAAGCAGACTCAAGCGGCTTCTGGGCGTCTAAACGCTGCATTTTCAGCGCCTCGTCAACGACCTCTAAAGACGCTCTGTCCACACACTCGAACGAGCTCAGAATCTCGCCTAAATCCCTTTCGCTAATTTAAACGTTTTTTGAACGGCCTCGTAGTTCTCAAGACCAAGCCAAGCGACGTTGACGCTGTTGGGTTCGGGTGGACACAGAACAGAAACGCCTGAAACTACGCCAATTGAGCCTTCAGAACCAATAAACAGCTGCTTTAAATCAATACCGGTGTTTTCTTTACATAAAGAACTCAATGCATTCAGAATCCGGCCATCAGGAAGCACAGCCTCGACTCCAAGAACGGTTCTATGTAAACAGCCGTACCGCAGCAACCGCAGCCCGCCAGCGTTAGTAGCTACATTTAAGCCGATTTGGAAGTTGCCTTTAGCGCCTAAACCCAATGGGAAAATATACCCCCTTTCGCGGAGCCACTCGTCCGCAGGGCGTCATCGAAACTCCGGATTTTGTTTAAATTGTTTAAATTGTTCGACGACAAAATAATCTCGTCAAAAACAGGAATTGACCCGCCAACCCGACCAGTGTTGCCGCTTTGAGGAACAACAGCAAGCTGTTCGTCACAATAATTCATGATTTTCGAGACCTCTTCGATCGTCCGCGGTAAATATCATCTAGTCGACATTCGCGGCCTCGAGGGCTTTCGCGTCTTGAAGGACGTCCTAAGGGTTGAGAAGTTGAAGCAGTCGACGTTCGAAGACTTTAATTTCGCGAAATCGCCGCGTTTAACGGGATATACATTTCTGCTGTAGTGTTTTTAGTAAGTTACTTGTTGATCTACCAAATCATGCTTACATCGTAGATCGTTTTCGCGACTGCGTTTGTGGCAGCGTTCGTGGACAATACCTTTTAACCAGATCGGCAATACTGATGCAATACTGATTCAAAAATTCCATAAGACATAAAAAAATAATTACACAAAAACGTCTACATGTACTGTTATTTTAATCCTCACTACACAACAAGAAACAGATCCATATCTAATATGAAGGCTTCAAGCGTTGGAACAAAGACTCTTCGTAGCCGATATTGATTTCTCTGCTAAGAACTTCTTGGTTATCAAGTTCGGGTAAATCAAGGCTTTCTAAACTGGTGGTTGACAGGTACGATTGCCTGCTTGGAGAATCCACCGGACTCTGACCTGGGGTTTGGGCGTAGCTGTGGCCGAAATTGAAGCTTGGAATCTGGCCAAGGCCCTGATGATGCTGGCTGTTCTGGCTGTTGTTCAAGCTGTTGCTCTGGCTGTTGTTCAAGCTGTTGCTCTGGCTGTTGCTCTGGCTGTTGTTGTTGCTGTTGTTATTGCTGTTCAATGGGTCTGAACGGTAAGGATTGTTGTAGAAATTGTCTGATTCCTTAGCAATTGAATGGTCCTCGGCAACTGGAGGTTTAGGCAAAGGACGCGCTGACTGGGGGTACTGCGTTGACCCAGAGGTGTGAGGAGAGAGACTGTGAGAAGACAGGTTCTCGTGCGAGTAATTAGAGTATGCTGAAGAAGACGTTGGGAGCCTCGAAATATCGCCTCGGCGGACACTAGGCCGTTTCTTAGGATAGTAGGTCATCTCTAAGTAGACCTCTCCCACATACTTCTTGTTGTAATGAATGGCTTGCCAGGAGTCGTAGCCTTCTTTGATACTGGCTTTCAAGGCTGGCTGAATAGGCACTTCGACATCCCCGATTATCTGGGTGTTGTTTCCGTCCTGGTCGAAAACGCAGACTTTGAGTTTCGATCCTAAATCCTCGCCGTATAAATTGAACCGGCATTCGTGGTCCCATTCCGGGGTCTGCCCGCCCCTTACTAGCGTCTCGGTGCGGTCGTGGTGTTTGTTAATGCGTACTGAGCAGAAGGGGTTCTGTTTGGAAATGGCCCGGCGGTTATACAGGTTCTTGGCTTTCAGGACAATCACGATCAGCGTGCCTACACTCTGTTCAGTGTTAGTGTCGTCTCGGAAGCGTGCAGGCGTTGAAGAAGAAGAGGAGGTGGACGCAGAGATCGGCAGCGACCGGCTCGAAGACGAGTAGCCGTGGTGTTTCCATGGTTTCATGTGTGCGAAATTCATTTCGAATTAAAGTGCCACAATATTTTTTAGAAACAGTGAAATGTGAAGATAGAAAGTTCGAGCGTGTGTAACAAATATCGTTTCCTTAAAAGTATTTTTTATTCCGCGAATTCAGAAAATAATAGCAGAAACAGGAGCCGAAACAGAAGCTGGAAGGAGTTGAATGGAGTTAAACGGGATCAATGAAACAGCGACTTAGGTACGAACTCTTTTTGTTTCCTTTACGCGTGTTCTCAAATAGATTTCCAGGTGCTCTTAGTGCAAGAAAAAGATGAACAGGGAAACTATAATATTCAGGTCTGAATGTCGAGTTTGTTCGAAAAAACTGACACAAATCGTAGAATGGATTTGCGCACCAAACTTCAGGTAAGTTGCCTTCTTTTGCTTGGTTTGTTTATTACCGATCCAGCTTGTAAGTCAATTAGGAACTACCCATTACGGGGCTAGGTTGAATGACATAATAAACCATTTAATGTACCGGCGTTGAGGTCGGGCGGGTTTGTGTAATAAACTAAGCAACTGATCGGCGAGGCACGAGACTATATGGTGTTTACGGTGATTTTTTTTTTGTTCTCAATTCAATTCGCTAGTTTAAAAGAAATTAAAGAAATATCTCTTTATCTAATTCTATACCTCTGTGTTTGTATAGGTGTCCGTCATGGTAACGAGAGGCAATGCACCCATAATCATGCAGAGAACAATTATATAATATATCAGCGTGTTATGACGTTAACAACAAAGACTTCTTAATGACCTTTAATGACTCCTTAAAGCCTCCTTCAAGGACTCCTAGAAGACCGTTTAAACTTATCTAAACCTCGCGAAAACAAATAATCAATTAACCATGAGACATTAAAATAATATTTTTTTAAAACAGTTCAGTTCTATTTAACCTCGGTCTTTTGTTTTTCGCGTAACCTCACTTTGTATACAGTGGTCAAGGGTTCTAGTGCATGTAAGCTGAGTTGTTTACAGATCGGTCCCAATTAGGAAGTTAGTAAACAAACTATAGCTGATCAAACAAGTAATCCAGATTATATACAGAAGTGGCTGTACAAATCAGTCGTAAGTCACTCAAAGGCCGATCCTAAAAAAAAAGCCCAAAGAAAACCACCACCTCCTAAACAGTAAGGAACTATTGACACACCGGAAAACATGGTTTCCAAACCATCCCGTATTGAGTATCCCAATCCTCTTGGGATACGCATAGACGACGAGAAAGAAGTTTTGATTGGAGCAAGTCCGTGCAAAACAGCAACGCATGTTCTGCAGGCGAGCTCGCCTGAGAATGTCAACGAGATGTCGCCACAGGCAGGCGTTATCTGCAACGAGCCCACGCCTAAACCCGATTTCAATTTCAGGGAATCGCTTAAAGCCAAAGCCGCGTTGCTGGCGGAAAAACCACGCACTCATCCTACACGCTCGCAGAGCGTCGACGACCAGCTGAAGGATCTCAGCATTATTTCCGGGTACCCCAGCAAAGCGCGCCATATACCTAGAAACAGCTACTCCTTCACAAACCGGCCTTATTCCGGCCAGACCTTTTCGAGTCAGCCGTTTTCAAGGCAGCCGTTTTCAAGGCAGCCTTTTTCGAGTCAGCCGCTGGACAGCACTAGTCGTGAAGAGGTGCAATCGATTGTTGCAGGGTTGGATAAACTTGATGCCATTGACTTGGACTTGGATTTCAAGCCGGACGATTTCGAATATAGCACTAATGCAGGCGAGACCGGCACAACTACTAATAATGACGACACTAATAATGATAACGAAGCCCGCAGCAGCAGCACTGGGGATGGCGAAAGCAAGGAGAGCGGCGAAGGCAAGGAAAGCAGCGGAAACAGCGGAAACAGCGGCACACCGCCATTGCGTACTAAGACTTCAATGACAAGACCGCTTTCGATGCCTGCTAACAACTCTTCTAGCAGTTTAATCAAATCCGATCTGCTTAGACGGCTTCATTCGTACCGCAAGAACCTTTCTAAAGACGATTTGTCGACTTTGGGGTCGAACGACGACGAGGAAGACCTTAAACGCGTACAGGATCTGCCAGAGGATGTGCTGAAGATGATCAAGTATACTGCCGACTCTCCCTGGCTCGGGTCTGAGATCTCTGTTGATGACGAGGACTACATCGAGTCCTACTCCCCAGTTCTGTCAATGGACTCTCCTCCTTCTTCGGCCACTACACCCGAGACTGCTGTTTCCAAGAATTTGGTCAATGCTAACAGACCTGTGTCTTATCCCTCAGCCGAGTGTGATGCGACAATCACCGAGCCTGTTTTGAGGCCAAGGAAACTAACGATTGAGGAGTCAGACCCCGTTCAGGAGAACGACCGTGGAAGGCTGTTTTTGCAGATCAATAAAGTGAGCAATTTGAAGGGCTTGCCAATTGACGCTACAAGGAATCCTAAATTCACGCTGACGTTGGATAATGGCCAGCAAGCGGTTAATACCGACACTCATTCTGTTCCTGTGCCTGGCGTTGGAAACAGCCAAGCGGTTTGTAAACTAGGACAGGAGTTCGAGCTTATTGTCGGCAAAGATCTTCAGCTTACAGTCACTATGAGTGTTGCAATGAACCCCGCAAAGAGGCCAGACATCCTCGACCAGCCGATCCAGTCTAATACTCATCAGAAGTCCCCTATGCGCTCGTCTCTGAGCTCTAATTCCATGAACAGCATTGCCGCCTCTTCTATCAATTCTAAAAAGGCCGGAGTACGCGGCGTGCTTGGACTGAATAAGAAGAAGCTGGCGAAAATGCAGCTGGAGGCCGAGATGCAGAACAGGAAGAGCATCCAAATGCTGAAGGAGCAGGAAGAAGAGATCATAAGAGAGTCTAATGAACGCGAGCTTGCATTACAACGCGAACGTCAGCGCGAGATCGAGAAGTACTCGAAGAAAGCCGAGCTTTGGAGCGGAATCACCGGTCCTAATGGCGAGTACTGCCGCGGGTACCTTGTAGAGTCTCATTACGAACAGGATATCTACGGGTCGGCGAAATCGTTTATTCTCTCGCTCTACGACGAATGGAACAACAAAACAAACGGCGTTCCCAGACCAGTTTGCGACCTTCATGTCACGATGCTGTTTGTGCCTAAACTCTATGCTAAAGAAAAGCTGCCAATGAGTCTACGCCAGTGCCAAGACGAGCTCCAGAAAGCACGGACCAAGGAACGGGTTAATCATGAAGGCTTTTTGACCCAGCAAGGCGGCGATGTTAGAAACAACTGGAGACGAAGATGGTTTACTCTAAACGGCTCTGAGATGACCGGGTATCAAGAGGGAACCGGAAAGAAACGCGCAGTCATCCATTTAGAAAACGTTATTGAAGTCAGCGAAAAGCTGAACGAGGACCAATGGTGTATTTACGAGGACAGGGCCTTCCAAATAACCTTCGACGACAACGAGTCGGTGGCATTCTATGCAGACAGCTCTGACGAACGCAACGTCTGGGTCCGGAAACTGACGATTGCAATCAACAATAACGGCAACCAGCGCAGATCGTGGTCGGACCTGGTTATTGAAAGAGAAACGCAGCAACTACAGCAACAACAACACGCTTAGACATTCTAAGTTCTAAGTTCTACGTATATATTAATATCGCGCATTTTGGACGAGTCTCGCGATTCTGCGTTCGTAATGACATTCGCAATGGCAAATACTTTAGTGCGATCCCCATTATTTACATCAACATTCCCAAACAAATCCTTCTACAGCGTCCGGATCTTAAATATATACCGAAACACACAGTAGTGCTTCTCTTACATACTGTATCATATGGTAACTAATAGTAACTAAAAGTAGCTCAAAGTAACTGATACCTGCGGGTTATATATAAATTCTGGTCTTAGATTATTTCACCCTGATTAAGAATGAGCTATTAAAAACAAATCGGGGAATCCTAAACTGGTACGTACATGTATGTAACCCCGCCGATCCTCGATTGCGATCCGACGGTTTGCGGTGGTGATGTGTGTATACAACGTCTTTGTGGTTTCTCGATTTATAACTAGAAAAAGCCGTATAAAGTGTCCTTAGATGTACCGCAAATTAATCCGTGCAATTGCTGAATGGGGTGTGAGGGTACGTTGACTATATGTCGTGTCTGACTACAATTTGTCTAAAGCGCGCTATTAAAATAACCACAATGCCCCCCGAATCTTTGTCTTCAGAAATTAATGATGTTCCAAAACTGATCGTGTTCGATCTAGATTTCACGCTGTGGCCGTTTTGGTGTGACACACACGTCTATACACCTATTCGCCCTACCTGCAACGGTCAACGAGTTATGGATTCATCGGGGGATTTGTTCAATTTCTATAAGGAAGTCCCTGACATTTTCAGAGAAATCAGGGCACACCCTGGAATGGAAATGTGTGCTGCGTCTCGCACAGCCGAACCAGAAATCGCTCAAAAAATATTATCCCTGCTTACAGTGGACAACGAACCAAGTAGTGCCTATTTCGCCTTCACGGCGTGGGGAACGGAGTCTAAAATCCAGCATTTCCAGGAACTCCACTTGCATACCAATGTCGCGTTTGAAGACATGCTCTTCTTCGACGATGAGTCGCGTAATCGCGACGTCGAGCGCGAATTGGGGGTCTGCTTCGTCGACGCGTCGGGCGGACTGTCTTTAGCCAAGTTTCATAATGGCATTGAAGAATGGCGTCAGCGTCGGATCAATAGAGACGCCACAAAGAATTAACAAGCATGTCGCAACAGGCGAATAATACAGAGAGACATTGTCCACTTGCACAACATATATTCAGTATATAAGTAATTTCAGTAATTTCATTAATTTCATTAGACTTCCTGAACAGGACATTAACAGTATACCTATCACCTAGTACGTCTTTGCATTTGGTCGCAATTTGTTTTTTTAGCATTTCTTTTTTTTAGCAGTTCGTTTTTTTTTTCGCCCCCGAACGTTTCATGAAACCTCTATGCGAGTTGTCGGATTAGTTTGCTAATATGCACGTTACTAGAAAAGATTAAGACATGTGTTACATTTTCATACAAGGGTTACGACTAGAGGAACTTGTGTCAAAATAGAACAATTTACGCAACCCCTAGATAAAATATCCAGCACGCAATAGCGGGCAAAGCAGAGTAGCAAGCAAGGCGATTTGCCTCCCACAATAGATACAGACTTCCGTATCTTTCATCATTCTAATTCGCCGCACCAATATGCGGGGCCTAACCCCCCCCGCGTAAATCTCTATATAGTCGGACCCAGTGTCTTTACGCGATAAACGTAAAGCATGTGCACATTACCAGGAAGGTACGCATACATTAATCACAATATACGTAAAACCCCAACTAGAAAGAAATAATAGATGCATGGTACACGCACACAGTGCGCATCGGGCGCGTCCTGCGAGTCGCAAATTTAGTATACGTTAAACACCACGCAGAGCATGCTACTTCCTGCGTGCTGCGTGCTGCGTGCTACGTATGATCGAATAGATAACGTTTTATATATAGATCGGGTCCTTTAAATGTATTAATAGATCAAAAGAACACAAGCACAAGTCTATCGATAGAAACACCCGAGTATATATAGAACAATAATCAACAGAGAAATGAGATCCGATAATACACGAAGCCGTAAAGAACAACAACGAACTAAATAAAGCAATCGCGTGCCAACCATGCTCCGAATATGTGTTGTAACAAGTTTGCATGAACAAGTTTGCATGAACAGGTTTGCATGAACAGGTTTGCATGACGCTTGCACGGTTATTGGCTGACACGAATCTGTATTAAATAAAGCACGTTACCGCGCTATCTTTACCACAAATCGATATATACTTGCATATATCAGTGCATATATCTATACGCATATTAATACCTACCCAGGTTCTACCCAGGTTCTACCCAGTTTTAACTAGCTTCCAACTAGATTCCAACTAGATTCCATCCAGATTCCATCCAGATTCTAATCTATATCTACGCCACATAAACGCGCAAAAGTCCAGCGCTACTGTATATCTGTAATCTATCAGACTCTCATGTGAGTATGAATTTATCTAGAAAACCGTAATAATTACCTACACAAAAACACCCTTGCCTAGCATTTTCTACGAGTTAGATGCTTGCGCGTGCTTACGGGATGCAATGTGGAAACTGCAAACACACCAACTGTCTCATGTAGATAGCAGTATACCGATCTGAATGATGTGTATACGTATATCTGCGCATGCTATGCAAAGTCGCGTACGGTATGTATGATATGTATGTACGTATGGCGTAGGTAGGTGCGTACGTACGTGAGTACGTGAGTACGATTGTGTACATTTGTGTACATTTGTGTACGTTTGTGTACGTTTATGTACGTTTGTGTACGTTATAGTGTACGTATGTGGGTGTGTGCAATGACGTAACAGTGGGCTTAGATTTTGTTGAGAGCCACGTACGTCACCGCAATAGCACGTGATAGGACAAGTGGCTGGACTACATTCTCTATCCGGTATACGCATCCACTGGATACTCAAGTATAAATAGGATGGTGAAACAACCTAAATAATCAATTGGAATAATATACATTTGGACTTACATCCCGTTTCAGTCTAAGTATAGCTTGAATGATCTTACC